>APFE031641397.1:22416-68628 GCA_000404065.3 Pinus taeda
GGAATCGCTCAGCCACCCCGCCCGAGAATCGCCTAGCCACCTCAGGTAGGTGGGTGGACTGCCGGGGTGGTGCGGAGTGGGGTTCTGCCGCGCACTCCTTGCCACCCCACCAGCCCGCTTGCTCGCCTGTGGTGGCCAGGCGATTCTCGGAATCGCCCGGCCACCCCGGGTGAGTGGGAGGGTCGCCGAGGTAGCGTGGGGTGGTGGTGGGGGCACCCACCCCCGCGCCACCTCGGCGGCCTGCCCAACCCCGCCCAGGTGGCTGGGCAATTCTCAAAATCGCCCGGCCACCTAGGGCGAGTCGACAGGTCGCCAAGGTGGCGCGAGGTGGGGTGTCGCTGCCCACCCCACGCCACCTCGGCGGCTCACTCGCTCGCCCGCGATGGCTTGGCCATTCTAAGAATCGCCCAGCCACCCCTGGTGGGTGGGCGAGCTGCCGGGGTGCCACCACGCACCCCGGTGGCCTACTCAGTGGGCGAGGTGGGCGATGACACCCGACCTCGCGCCACCCGGGTAGTTACCCGGTAGCTCGGGGTGGCCGTGTGATTCCAAGAATTGCTTAGCCACCTCTGGCGAGTAGGTGGGGCCACTGGGGTTGGCGCGGGTGGGGTTCCACCACCCACCCCGTGCCACCCCTGCACGGGCTGCCCACTCGCTCGCCCGGGTGGGCAATGGGACGTCGGCGTGGCACGGGGTGGGGTGCGCACCCCACCCCGCGCCACCCCGGTGTCCTGCTTGCTTGCTCGAGGTGGTCGAGAAATTCTGAGAATCGCTCAGCCACCCGGGGCAACTCGCTGGGGTGGCGCTGGGTGAGGTGCCATCACCCACCCCGTGCCACCCTAGTGGCCTGCCTAGCCACCCCAGCCACCGCCCACCTCGTGCCACCCCTCCGAGAATAGCTCGGCCATCTTGGGTGATCTGGTGGGCCGCCAGGGTGGCACGGGGTGGGCGGCCTCACTGCACCCTGCACCACCCTTGCGGCCCGCCCGACCGCTTGGGGTGGCCTAGCGGGCTACCCGGGTGAGGTGGCGTGGGGTGGCGTGGGGTGGCGTGCTACCGGGGTGGTGCAGGGTGGGGTGTCGCCGCCCACCCCACGCCACCCCAGTGCTCGCCTGCCTGCCTTGGTTGGCGGCATTCGAGCACCCCCACCCTGCGCCACTCCCGGCGGCTCTTCCTGCCCGCCAACTCAGGGTGGTCGAGCGATTCCGAGCACCCCCACCCCGTACCACCCCGACAATTCGCCCGCCCGCCCGAGGTGGCCGGGTGATTCCGAGAAACGCTCGGTCACCCCGGCCAGGCATGCAGGTTGCCGAGGTGCCGTGGGGTGCGACGACACCCCCACGCCGGCCGCCACCTCGGCAGCTCGGCTGATGCCCAGAGGTGGTTGGGTGATATCTTGAAATCGCCCGGCACCGCCCGGGGGTGGTCGGGTGATTCTCATTAATGCTCAGTCGTCCGCGGGGCAGTCGGGTTGGGTTGCCGAGGTGGCGCGGGGGTGGGTGTCCGCTGCCCACCCCAACGCCACCTTGGGCGCCAGGCGAATTCCGAGAATTCGCCTGGCCCTCTGGCGGGCGCGCGGGGCGGGCGAAAAGCCGTCGTGGGTGGTGCGGGGTGGGGGTGCCCACACCCCCACCCCGCCGCGCCACTCTGGCGGGCCCATCCGCTCGCCGTGGTGGGGCTGGGCGATTCTTCTGTGGTTGGCGCGGGGTGGGGTTCCTACACCCCCACCCCGCGCCATTCTGGCGGCCCAACCGCTTTTCACCCGGGTGGTTGGCGATTTCTTGGAATCGCCCAACACCCCAAACGGGCGGGCAGGTACGTCGGGGTGGCGCAGAGGTGGGGGGCCCGCACTCCCACCTTGCGTGACCCCGACAGCCTGCCCGCCCACCTGAGGTGGCCAGGCGATTCTGAGAATCACCCGCCACGCTACGGACAGGCGGGTCGGCGGGGTGGCACCAGGGGGCTTCTACCATTTCTCCTCATATTGATCTCTTTCTCCGTCTTCAATCTACCCCTCAAGGGGGACGCTAAAGGGTAGATTGATGACGGAGAAGGAGATCAATGTGGGGAGAAATGGTAGAAGTTGTTGCCGCAACCCCCCTCATGCCACCTCGCTCAACAAGCTGTTGGGGTGGCGTAGGGGGGAGGCTGTGGCAGACCCCCGCACCACCCTAGCGGCCACCTCGAGGGCGGGCCGGCCGCTGGGGTGGCACGGGGGAAGGCTATGGAAACAACTTCTA
This sequence comes from Pinus taeda, assembly GCA_000404065.3. NCBI lineage: Eukaryota > Viridiplantae > Streptophyta > Pinopsida > Pinales > Pinaceae > Pinus > Pinus taeda. The sequence goes on from APFE031641397.1 coordinate 24,657, forward strand.
CCATTTCTTGCCCCATTGATCTCCTTCTCCATCTTCAATCTACCCCTCAGCCTCCCACTTTAGGGGTAGATTGAAGATGGAGAAGGAGATCAATGTGGGGAGAAATGGTAGAATTTGTTGCCACAACCTCCCCCCGCGTCACCTCGGTGGCCCGCCTACCCGTGGGGTGGCGGGCAATTTTTTTAGTGTTAATACTTTTTTAATTTCAATGATCTGATTATACAAATTAAAAATTTATGAAATATTTTTGTTGTTAATTTAAGTTACTGATTTATGTGTTTTTATTTTTAAGAAAAATGGCATCAAAAAAGATTTCTGTGAATCTTTCTGGACCAAAGACTCTTGAAGGGGCATTTTCAAAAAACATTGATGAACAAACTCCACCTGAGCTCATGGTTACAAATCTTTCAAGTGCCTCAAATGATAAGAAGATGATTTCATACTGGAAGAATTCAAAAGAAGTGAAATTTCCATCAAGAATTTGGTATGTGAAAGAAAAAGAAAGCCAAAATTTGAATATATATCTATATATTGATATACCGAATGATAATGGAATTTATGAGGTGATGGGAAGAGTCATTGATATGTGTTCGGTACCGAACACTAAAGTTGTTTACATATTTACAAAACCTCCCAAGTCACATGAAAGGATTAAATACCATCTATCATATTCATTGTATGACACGAGAGAGGTATCTACAAAGTTGTTGAAACAAATCATAAATGAGATGAAACAAAACATCCTAAGTATTGTTATTTATATTTGTATTTTGCTTTCTTGTAAGTATCTCACTATATTTTTTTAACTTTGTTTTTATTGACATATGATATTTTGTTTGGCAGAATTTTGTTGAAAGTTGTTCAATTAGGTTGGGAGGCATCCATTTCATAGAGCATGATATTATGAAAGTTGTCAGCAGTTTCTACTCAGTGTCAGAAAAAAGATATGGAAAACAAGAAAAATGTAGTAATTGATGATGCTACAAAATTACATCCAAGGGATCAGAGAAAAAAAAAAAAAAAAAAAAGGCCTCTAGTGGATAAATATAGCAAGGGTAGACAAGTTACTTTTGAGGGCGATGAAATTGAAACTGACAGTGAAGCATATGTTGTCGTTACTGAAGATGACATTGGAAGTAAGAAGAGTTGTAAAAGACCAAAAGTAACAATGCCCAAGAATAAATCTGTTACAGTTAATGATGAGAATGTTATGAAGAAGAAAAATAAAGTTGAAGATTTTGAAGTAGTTATTACCAGCAGTCAAGAACCTAGTGAAACTTCAAAACAAAGCAGAGAAATCATTACACTAGGAGCTGATTTAGAGGATGGCATTATCAAAACAAAACAAAATGCCATTCGACAGAATTTGACAAAGAGAAACTTAATTGATGGTGGTTGTACATTTCAGCTTAATATCAGACAAACCTATAAGGCAAGTGAAGGACAATGTCAATATCAAGTCAGAAAGCCACATCATCCGCATGTTCACAACTTGAAGACATTGATGAGGTACAATCCATATGCTCATGTGGTTAGTTATGTGCTTCTTCTTGATCTAGTTCAAATTCCTAACAAAGAAGCATTTGATAAGTCAAAATGTTTTGAATACAATTATTATGTGCTTGGGGGGAACCATTCTGTAGAAGCTCAAAGACAATTGATGGAGGCATATCCTAATAACCCATGTTTTGAAACAATGAAATGTATCATTTATGTCGATTTATCAAATACAGAAGCAAAGTTAGTGGCATGGGATCATAATTCAGATAATGAATATAGGATGTCTATGACTTTCATCCAAAGGGTTAGATTTATTCATAGTGAATTTCAAGAAAAATGTGGTGGGGATAGGATAAATGTTACTGTAGATTTCCGAAAGGAATGTTGTATGGAAATAGGCTATCAAATTGAAGAGAAAACCAATTCAAAAGATGGAAAAGGCCGGGCGATTAGTGATTTAGTGTTGATAACATTTTCCAGTTGGCATTTAGAACTAGAGATGTATGGGAGTTGATTGATGAGATTTTTAGCACGTGGGAAAACATTGGCATTAAAAACCAGAAGGTCAAAAAGTCTAAGCCATTGATATGTAGCAGTAGTAAATTAGGTCTTGAAATGAAGCAACTTCCAGAAGATATGACTATCACACCTTGGAGAGCAATGCAAGGAGTGAAAGATGAAAAAATTGTCAAAACAATATTATCTCGTGCGAGGTCAGGGGAATTATCATTGGAGGAAATGTCTAAGGAATTTCAAATGTAAGTTTGTTGAATTATTTTTATTTATTTCTAGATTATAATTTTTTTTTAAATAAAACATGTTGTTCTTGGTAGTATTTGTTATACATATCATTATATTAAAATTTTGTTACTTTATCTATGCAGTCGCAAATTTTACATGAAAATTCAAGAATAAATGGTTAAATTGTTGAATGAAGATAGTTGGGATGATGCTGTACACAACTATCCATATTCAAGTTCTACATCAACATTAAAAGCTTTTTATTTTGCACTTAAAAATGTATCTTGATTTATACATTCATTTTTATTCATCTGCGTACTATTTTTTATTTATAACTTACACATATATTTGTTTATTTTATAAAAGATGAATAAGGATGATAATGGAGCACTAGATAGCTTCAGAACCTTTATTGAAAAAATAAAGATCGAAAGACTGAAGAATAAGCTAAGTTTTATCTCTCTGAAATCTTCTTTGTTTCCACCAAAATTATTTATCCTTTGTGAAGCCCCAACTTTATAAAGAAAACTTTGTTCTATTTTCAGTCAAGAAAAGTATCTTTAACAAAGCAAAGATTCTCTGTAGATAAGCACCTTTAACTCTATAATTGTCATCCAGAAACTCTTAAGGAGTCAATGGTTCTTCCCATCTAGTAAACGTTTCTCTTTTTAGAGTGTAATTCTAAAATATACTAAAACTTAAAGCAAAGAGGTCTCATCAAGAGTTGACTTACCTGTTCATAGGGAAATAATAAAATGACATTACCAATACTACATATCAAAACAGGGTAATGGCTTGAGATTATTTTAATCAAAAAACAAGGGGTCTCATCATGAGCTATATTGTTCAGTTGAATTACAACCAGTGAATGGCATTGTCACTTTTTGGCCACCAAACCAAGACAATGAATTTTAAGTAGAAAAAAAGAAAATTTCTAGAAGAAAAATAAAATGTTTTAAAAAGAAAGAGGAGACTAATTATATGAGTCTGAATTTATCTCTAAAAATTGCACTCTTATCTGGATGGGATACTGAATCATTTATGGTTAAAAGGTAACCCTGTCGAGGTTGTAGACACTTGCTGGTAGCAGAGGCTCTACCTATGACAAATGAGTACATCTAAAAGCTAATTTGCAAGAGCCCCCTACTTCATCTTTAAACGAAGTAAAGACTGATAGAGACAAATGAAATTTCATTTTTGAAGAGAATATCAAGTGGATGATAATTAGGTGAGTTTTGTTTTCTTATTCAGAGAAATGTGACTTATCTTAAATTCATGTAATTCTTGTTTTTTGAACCATCTTTATTTTGGAAGTTTTAGAAGTTTCAAAAAACTATGAGAGATAATTGGTTCTTCCAACTGAATCACCAATTGTTGTATTATTCAACAACCCCCCCATTTATTGATTTAATAGTTAATATTCTATTGATAAATGGGGACCCTTTATAAAAATTCTCCAAAAAACTTCACACTTAAACACTTCCTTTTTGAATTATTAGAAATAAATTTGTAAATAATATAAGGTATCAAGTCAAATCCCTTTATAACTAGCTATTCCCACTTTATCGCATATCGCCAGATCATATGTGTCAAAGGTTAATTAACAAATCAGGATTTGCGAATTGCAATAAGAGAGATCGCTGTAATAAACTTATGGTATCATTAAAATTTTCATTTAAAACTAAGGATTAAAGTATTTCTTGCAAAATAAAGTACATATCGCAATTGCATATCGGCATTCACAAAAAGCACAAACAAACAAAACCTTTGGAATATGAGAATTGCATTATTGTGACATAACAAGCTGAACACTCATCGCATCGCAGTGCTTACACAAAAGCCAATCTTGTGAACTATGCAATTTTGTGAAATGGGATATGACCTGGACCCGATGGAAGCATGCGATAATTGTTATAACTTTGGTTAAGTCTGACGCATAGTAAAAGGTCACTTTATGTAATAAGTATTCATTCAATAAAAATGCGCTTAAAACGATAAAAGGTATGTCGTTGACATCACATCTCACAAAATTCTAAATAACTTCGATATAAAGAATAACCTAAAGTGTGATCTTGTGATTTACGATATTACAATAATATTTATCGCAATCGCATAATCGACTCACCTACTTCAAACTCATAAACTTAAATTTTTTGCTTACACATTTGCGATGTGATGGCTTAAATGAATAATAAAGACCATAATAAAAGATATTAGTGTGTATTTAATGAGTTTTAATGGCATTTATGTTTAAAACGGCTCGATGTGATTTGATATCTTTCATCTGCATTTTTGAATAAAATCTTCTTCCTTGTCACCTTTCAGAATTAATTGTATCATTGCATTTTCACACTTTGCAAGAGCTTATGCCATAAAAACCATTGATAAAGCAACGAAAGTACGACTGTTGCTAAAAGAAAAAGAATAGAGAATTCTTCTGCTTGAACAACAATTCGAACAAGAGAAAACCAATAAGCAAGTAGAATAACACGTAGCTCAGCTTCAGAGGGAATTCGAGCAAATGAGGTTACAACACCAGGTAGGCATATCAAAAAAGTACTCACAGATTCGCCAAATGCAGGCCATGGTGGATAGATTTAAATATAACCCTAAAAAAGATGAGTTCATCAAAGAAGAAAGCAAGCTAAATTCCCTATTAATACAGCAAGAAGAGATGTTTTGCTAGAAAATCTCATAGATCAATCCTTACTATGAGACAAGTGATAAATTAACAAACCAAGTGATTGATATGAGGTTTGAATATGAATAAATCCATAAAAATATTTCTGAATTTATTACTTGGATTTTAATCCCTATACATGCGTTGATTCCAAATGAAATTCGAGTCGCTGTCATGTTAATCTAATTAGTATTCTGCATGTGATCTCTGACAATTATGTTGAATGTTATATGGAATTACCATCAATTGCGTGGGGAATTATGCTGAACAATGTATGAATTACGCGCGGTTTTCAACTTATTTGGCTAGAACCTGGTTCGTGGGACAGTGATATAGTTGAAACCAGTGCTCTATCGAGCATAACCTGTGGAGACTCTGTGTATGAGCCATCGAACGACATAACGCAATTGCAGTGTGCCGGTGGTGTGGTTTGCGCGTAAGTCTTTTCTGGTTAATTTGAAAAGAATCTAGCGGTCAAGCATGTTACCAGGTTTGCATCATTTGGATGCATTGTATTTTGGATAGATATTCGAATCAGAACTTTATCAATTGGGCCTGTGCAGCAACAATTTAATCTTTTGTTTTCATGTGGATATTTTGTCTATATGATTGACTCTGCCTAGAGCGTTTCTTCAAGTTTCTCGGCATTGATGATGGTAGTGAAGAAAGGTTATCGCAGCATTTGGATGCTGTTGGAGTATTTACAGTCAGAGTTTAATGAATAGCCTATTTTATGTTTATGAACGGAGAATGCCAGAGTATGAAATCGCCCAGATTGGAGTGTGAGTTGGGCAGTGACTTAATTGCATTTTTAATTCTTAGTTATTGAAGATCCCGGGTTCGCGGGGTTCTCCCTGCATCAAAGTGGTATCAAAGCTAGAATACAACAGATGGAAGATGTTTTTTTTATTAAAGCTGAAAATTGAAGTGTTTGAATAGTTGAAATAAAGATCAGATTTTTAAATTTGGTGTGCAAGCATACACAAGTGAAGAAAATTGTATTTGCAGAGAAGGTGGCAGTGAACCTGGCATTCAGCTGAAGGCTGGATAAGGAGGACAAGTGCAGTGTCCTGAAGAAGAAGGTGAGTTGAAGAGATGGCCTAGAGAGAGCATAGGAGTGCTCAAGAGGTTCCAGAAGTAGTGAACCAAGTACTTACCAAAAGGCCAGATCCGGAGGGAAGGATTGGTGAGGTAAGTTGCAGCAAGAGAGATTGTTGTTGCAAAGGCTAGTACAATTCATGGTGAGTGAAAAACTCATGAGGAAGCAGTCTGCCAGAGGCAGAAAGAGTTTTTCTAGAGAAGGAAAAGGTTCAGAGAAATGCCACAGAGAGGAGATGACTGCAGGAGTCCGAGAAAGAAAGATTGCAGAAATAAAGGCACAGTTACAGGTACTGGAAGAACGGCTGCAGGAGAAGGAAAAGCAGAAAGGAAAATGGATCTTTCCACTGAAAGGAAAGAGAGTGATTTGGCGACAATTGCAGAGGAGGTTGAGGCAAATTCTGATTGCCTTGGTCAGAAAGGGACTTAGAATTCTTGTGCCAGAGATGAAATTTGAAAATTCCACATGCAGATCTGATCAAAGGAAAATGCCGAAGGAAGCAGTCAAGACTAAAAAGTCTTGTAGTTTTAAATCTGATGAGTTGGGTATGTTTGCTGGTGCAGAGGAGAAAGAGATCATTGATGAATCCTTGAGTTATTGGGTAGATCCAGATCAACTGGATAATGTGAACTCTTGTGTTTGTATAGCTGACAATTGTGATGTGATTACAGGTGTTGAGGAGGAGGTGCCATCTTATGAAATTGTTACAGCACAAGAGGAAGTTCTTGTAGACGCAGAAGAAGTGAATCAGTCTGAAGCATAGATAAAGGAAGTCACAGTTGATATTGAGAGTTTATGTATGAATGCAGGTGATGATGAGGTGCTTTAGCGATGCTACAGAGAGATTGCTAGAGAGATTGCATTGTTAGAATACTGGTTGGAGAATCCAAAGTATGACAGGGAGATTGCAGAGGAAAGAGTCCAGTGCAGTGAACCAGAGGGAAAAGTTGCAGATGAAATTGCAGATGATGAGCCAAAGCATGTTGCAGGGGGACAGGAAGTTTGGGAGGTAGCAACATCTATGGCGACCGCAGCAGCAACATCCATAATGACAGCTGAGACAACAGTGATAGCAGCAGAAGAGGCACTGAAGCCTTATGATTTTTATTCTAAAAATTGTTTTGTGAGTACAGGTCTTACTTAAGAAGCTGGAGACAGTCTGCTAGACAAAGAAATTAAAATGATGATGAAGGAGTCCTGGAAGAGACCAGCACTAGTGAAGCAAAAGAGGAGAAGCAGCAAAAAGAAGACAACAGAATATTGCAAGAGTGCAGCCAGTGAGCGATGCAGCATAAGGTGTGGAGACCTAGAGAAGAACAACAGACAAAAGCAGCGGAAAATGATGACTTGCAACAGAAGGTGTGGGATCCAGGCATACACAGATCCGAACACATGATCAGGGGATCATGATTAATTTTAAGGTTGGGTGTATGATGCAGAAGAATCAAGACCCTCTTCATCTATAAACATGGAATAAAAAAGGGGGTGTGATTATTTTATATATTTTGTTATTTTTAATAAAATAGGGAGTGTTTTTTAGGCATAAAAGCAATAGATGTGGATAAGGAAGGCTTTTTTATTTTAGAACAGGGAAAAAGATGGGAAAAAGCCTCAAGATGCTTTTTACCCTGTGTATGCATTGCATGTAGACTCTTAGAGCTTTTAGTTGGGGTGATTCTAGATCATGCTTAATTTTTATAAATTAGGAATCCTCAAAGACATTGAAGATCAGAGATAGAGTGTGAGAGATTTCTGGTTGGGAGCCTTCGGGCAGTTGTAAAGGGCCATCAATTCTAATTATCTGGCCAACATAAGTCTGTAAGTAATTATTTTGTTCTAGTTTGTATATATTGGTTGATTGAGAAATTGATTGTTGAATTCTGAATTTAGAAGTTGGATCGTGTTCATGTGATTTGATTCTGGTTATGGATTAAAGACAATCGAATGAATTGACTTGTGTATGGGCTTCAGTTGATTGAATAAACTGAATTAATGAATATATTTTGAATTGCTACGAAGAGGTTGAAATTTCCGTATAATGGTCAACGCGCAACTGGTTGTTTGACAAATAGGACTATCAGATTATCTTTAGATCATTTGATCTTCTCCGCCTTTTTTTTATATACCTGGTGTATACAAGTCACAAGTATAGTGCGCAGGCAGTGGTGGGCGTGAACCAAACTGATGGGCAGGTAAAATGCTGGCAAGATCTAACTGTTGCGTAGTGTGTTAATTCTGGAACAGAGGTCGTTCCATTAATACCTCTTGACTGTTCGCATGGACTTTATCTGTTCCTACCTGTATGCGTGGAGAAGGTAACACCTGGTACGCTTAATTGTTTGCGTGGAGGCCAAATTATTAATACAGTAATATTGCATAACCGTGGATTTTAATCCCTATACATGTGTTGATTCCAAATGAAATTCGAGTCACTACCATGTTAATCTAATTAGTATTCTGCATGTGATCTCTGACAATTATGCTGAATGTTATATGGAATTACCATCAATTGCGTGGGGAATTATGCTGAACAATGTATGAATTACGCACGGTTTTCAACTTATTTGGCTAGAACCTGGTTCGTGGGACAGTGATATAGTTGAAACCAGCGCTCTATCGAGAATAACTTGTGGAGACTCCGTGTATGAGCCATCGAACGACATAACGCAATTGCAGTGTGCCGGTGGTGTGGTTTGCGCGTAAGTCTTTTCTGGTTAATTTGAAAAGAATCTAGTGGTCAGGCATGTTACCAGGTTTGCATCATTTGGATGCATTGTATTTTGGATAGATATTCGAATCAGAACTTTATCAATTGGGCCTGTGCAGCAACAATTTAATCTTTTGTTTTCATGTGGATATTTTGTCTATATGATTGACTCTGCCTGGAGCGTTTCTTGAAGTTTCTCGGCGTTGATGATGGTAGTGAAGAAAGCTTATTGCAGCATTTGGATGCTGTTGGAGTATTTACAGTCAGAGTTTAATGAATAGCCTATTTTATGTTTATGAACGAAGAATGCCAGAGTATGAAATCGCCCAGATTGGAGTGTGAGTTGGGCAGTGACTTAATTGCATTTTTAATTCTTAATTATTGAAGATCCTGGGTTCGCGGGCTTCTCCCTGCATCATATATCCTTTTATACAAACATTCACAACCTTTCCTCCCATCTCCTTTTCCCTGATCGCTCACACTTTGAAAATTTTCCTTGTGCCTTTTCTCAATCTCATAGCGCGATCTTACACATCTATTTGTGCTATGGTGTATCATCCTAACATCCCTGGTGCTATGACACAGCCTTCCATTTCTTCCTATGAAACAAAAGGATCGCCTTCACAAAAGCACTACAGTGCATCTTTCATCATTTGTCTATCCCTCCTCCCCGTGCAATGACACCAGATGAGAGTTGTGCTACTGCTAAAAATCTCATCACCGCTACCTTTATCCTTACATTGTGGCACATCCTCTTGCATTTCCATGTGCTTCAGTGTGAAACCTCACCTCTTCCTATACATAGCTTCCCATTTTCACTCATTAGACTAACCTCATCCCCTGTGCAACGAAGATATGTGCAACGAAGATATTGACCTTGATTTGATATCGAAATTCTTAGTGTCAACAATTACTTATCCCTTGTGTTGTGATGAATATTCCTTTAATATTATGTGACCTTCACTTGCACATTAGTACACTGAGTAAATACTCCTTATGCAATGCAATGCACTTGTTTTTGGGTTTTCCTAACATTGTCTGTTACCATGAATATTTTTTATATATATGGGACACCAATGGTGTATCTATAGTAGCTATATATATCCTCAAATTACCGAGTATTACAAATTGCTAAGCTATGAAGTGGAACTTACATCAAATTGGTTTGATGGTTTTTCCTTAGCTAGTAAGGATTTCATGAAGACCTAATGGCAAGACCCTAATAAGATATGACACTGAGATGATGGGGTATATAAGACCAAGTTGTTGAGAAATGCATATCACGTGCTAGTGGGCACGTGTTTCTGGTTGTGTGGTAAGATAGATGTTGAAATGTTCGAAGAGAATTGGGTACTATTGATATACACATATACCCAAGTGGGAAGCATATTCACTTAGGTGGATATTCTAGCGGCTTCCATAAGGACACATGTAAAACAAACTCAGAATCCACCTATAGGAAGACAACTTGAATTTTACATGTCATAATATCTACTAAATTCCATATGCTTAAGATTATAGTTTGACGATTTAGGATGGAGATGGACTTTGGCTCCAGACATACCACTAGTACATATATACTACCAACACTTATGGGATATCAGTTAGAGGGAAATGCATCACAATATAGCCAAAGGATTCGTCTCACCCGTATGTCACATTATTTTTGATGTTGAATCAAATTGTATGTCTGACTGAGAAATGGAAGAAATGCATGATATTTCTGATTGGTTTACATTAGAAGATACAACATGTATCAGAATATTTGGAGCCTACAAGGCCCCTCACTAGCTTCCTTTGTTTGTCATATATAAAATAATCTTGCAGGAAGTAGAATATTGTATGTTTTAAACCCATAAAAAAATTACCTACATACGAATTATTTAAACACATAAAATAAATAATGTGAGAGAATAACACACAAAACACACATATACAGAGATTTCCCCTGGATCCCAAAATCGACACTACCAGCTTGATTTTTCATTATATTCCTTTCAATGTTACAATACATATTTATACATGCTGAAGCATCCAATACCATGGATCGAAAAACATCGCACCCGAAACCATGTGCGAAAACCATGCACAAAACCATAGGTAGGTTCGCCCATCTAATATGGGGGGGTTGTCGCTGCCCTCAAACCCCCTAGATGGGGGGGTTTCCACCCCCCCATGACCCCCCCACTACGCAATCAGTGCAACGAAAGGGGGGGGGGGCCTCTACCCCCAGGTTAACTAGGGTAGCTAGTCATGGAAAGAATATAACACAACCCAACACATACCAGGTAAAAAAGAGAGTTGGAGGTATGATATTCCATGCGAAGAAGGCAACATGTCCCCCTTCCCTGATATTTGTATGTCTGTACTATGTTAGAAGTTATAAGGAAGCAAGCAGAGGCTATTTATTTGGAACACTTTAGGTTTTGTGAGCTATGTTTCATAGATATGATTCCAGGGGCATCACTGCAAATTATTATAAGAAACTAAAATGTAAATGACCTTACATACCAAGCAATGATGAGGAAGAAGAAAAGTTCAAGAATTTTTACAATGTTGCAAAAGGCTTAGATACAAAAAGGCGAATTGTTAGTTCTTATCCTGCAAATGATGTCAAACCTACAAATGAGGGATCTTTCAAAATAAAATATGCTCAGGACAAGAAAGCTCTCCAAAAGAGAGAAAGGGAGAAAGAGGCAATAAAGAAAGAGAGACCAAAAAAGCTAAAATCATAACAAGAAGCTAAGAAAGAGGAGGATAAAAGCAATAAATAGGATGACAAAATGAAGAAACAAGAGGTCGATAACTATAAAAGAAAGAAGAAGAAAATATAAAAGGAGAAGAAGAAAGGTGGAAACAGGAAGAAGAAAATAATATGAAAGAAGAATATAGAAGAAAACAAGAGGAAGAGAAAAGGAATAAACATGAAGAATAAAGTCTTGTGAAAGAAATGGCTGAAAGGTGAGCATAAGAAGAAATTAGGCAAAAGGAGTAAGCTCAAAAGGAATCACAAGTCATATCCCCCCCAATTGATATTGAGCCTTCTACATCACTCACTTGGGGATATTTTCCACTTCGAGATATGGGTATCTCAATTGAAGAATAAAATCAAGTGCTAGATATTTCAAGCTTCAGGTTCAATCACGACTCAAATAGAATTGTTCATGGAAGGTGGATGTACTTAACTCGAGAACTAGGAAAAATGAACTCGGTGACCACTAAATGAGATATAGTGTCCGACACTATGAAAAATACTATGGAAATAGCTTTTGTAGGATATGCATTCTCTGCTGCTACATAGAAGAATATTGAGCATTTGTTGAATAAGATTAAAGAATTGGAGAAAAATCTGGGCAATTCACAATAGGAGAATGAGAGGCTTCAGAAAGAGAATCAAACTTTGTCAGCCTCAAGTTCCCATGAAGATGACTTTCGATCAGTAGCACTGGAGGACATCATAGTACTAGAAGACATCATGAAACAACTATACAAAGAACTCATCAAGCTTAAGAAGGTAGCTTCCTGCCCCAACCGACCTAACAAGAAAGGATGAAATGGCTAGGGAAAGGACTCAAGCTAAAATCAGATTCATCATCCAAGCCCATGAGAATTTGGGGAAAAATATGGCCAGGATAATGAGTGATTATAGAAAATGTCATAGTCTTTATATTGCTCTCTATTTAAGACTTTTCAATGGTCTTCCTCTTCATCTACCTTGATGATGAACCACACTTGTTGGTCCAAAACATGTCAGCCAAAAAGTTCTCTTATGTGATTTGTACTGAAAGAATTTTCTTAATTCATCAAGTCTCATAAAATAGTATCCATACAAGCACATGGGGAAGTGAGATAAAAATAAGACATTTAGTGAGAAATTCAAGAATTCATAGATGCATGCAGGATGGTCATCACTCAAAATGATCTAAATCCCACTAGAAAATATATTGTGCAACACGTGTTAGAACTAACAAAGTTGCATACAATTCCCTCCATGTTATTCCACCGAGTAGAAGTAGACATGAAGACAATAGTGTCTGGTTCTTTTGATTGTGAGATCATATATGAGATCTTGATATCAAGCCAAGTACTATCCAATGTCCATAGCTTCCAATTACGAAGCATGTCACACTTATCTAACTCAAGAATTGCAAGTTCAAACTGTACCTTTGGCCGCCATTTTGGCATTAGTGCCATGAACGTGTTTATTTTATTATTTTGAGCTTTTATGTAATTATGTAAATGAAGTAGAATTATGATTAAAACTGAAATAAAAATTAGTTGCAAAATAATTTGAAAAGTCACGAGGGTATTCGAAAAGTCATGGAAGGTGAAAGGTCTTTCACCTAAATTTGTATAAATATACCCTCATGGCTAGTTAGAAAGAAATTTTAGTTTTGGATTCATTAGGGTACTTTGGAAAGGGAAAGAATGTTCATTCCTTTCAAAGACCGAGTGAAAATTTTGCATTTCCACTATTGGATCGCTTGGATACTTTGTGTAATAGTGCATGGGATATTTTGGCATCAATCTTGAGAAGCTCTTTCGAGCTGCAGCAAGCCTTTCATTCACATCTAATAAAAATATCCTTGTAACTTCTTAATGGTATGTTATTGTTGTTTGTGTTTTGAATATTGATGATTTGTTTAACTAATTGGAAACTTGCATATTAGTTGGAATGGTTTTCTCATTTACATATGCTTTCATATTGGTTATTAATTTTGAACTGCTTTATAATTGGTAACTAGTATCTTTCCTTATTTATCCATCTTAATTAAAGTTTGCTAACAATATTTCTTTGATATTCACGTTCATCTACTTATATGTTGTAATATCCTTTGTATCTCTTGCTTAAGGTATTTCCGTACGTTGTTCTAACTTTCATCCCATCGGGGTATCAATAAGATTTCCCTTCTTCTTGCTCAAATCATACAAATCTAATTCTCAAACAAGCATGGTGGAAGTCAGGACTACATACTGGATGGGACTCCTATGCCAAACAATGTGAGGTATAACTGGGACTTCATGACAGGGGAATCCCCTTACAACTGTTGGTAATGTGTTTCACCCCATCAACAATGTATTATCAAGGTTTGAATAAATTAAAAATAAGAATATTTCTATATATAGATATGTGAAATTCGTATATAATCTAAATAGTATTATTAAGAACTACCAAATATTCGGCTTAATTTTGAATCTACAAAGCATTGATAGACATCAAATCTCTTGACATTTAAACCTTTCCTCAAGTTTTGCACTCAAAAATAGGTTTTCATCTTGAGATATGTGATCCCTCTTGGCACTTGGTAGACCTAGAGTTGAGATGCATCTATGTTGGTTTAAGAGTTGTTGGAAGTATATTCCATAATAGTATTCAATTATCCTTTAGGGAAAGATCCATTGGTGTCCCACTTTGTTTGTGATTATAGCTATTTAGTTTTCTTATCCATTAGAATTTGGTAGTGCTTGAGAGTCTATTCTCTATTTTCTCTTTGGAAGATTAGATATGATTTTTTTTTTGAGTGAGAAGTTTTTTGTTTTCTTTTTATGCCATGTGGCATAATAAGGTATGCCACCAATTGTTTGTAAAGGGTACCTTATTAATATAATATGGTCAATATTTAGATTTGGTAGCATATTTAGCCTTTATTTCTTCATTAGTAATATTATAGGGGAGGATATAATTTTTATTGTATATACTCTTTTGCCTTTAGTTTTTTTGTTTTTAAATACTTCTTTTGTAAATATAAGATGTATTTCTCAAATTTAGAGAGAAAAAAAAAACAAAATCATGTCGATAGACAATTATGTTAGTTGATGTCAAAGATTCCATGTCAACTATCTCTACTTAGCTATTAATTCAAGGCATGCTTTTTTTGGTCATTACTTTGTTGAAGAATGACTAGATCCTATTGAATCAAGTTATTGGCACATTGATTTGCATCAAGCAAACATGATATTTTCACTCTTGCAACATTAACATATCATCTAACATATATTATTCTAAGTGGCCACAAATAACCTCTTTGGTGGACCAATCTACTGTCATGGTGTTGAAAACTAAATAAAGTGAAGAACCTATATACTTTATATATTTGTTAAGGTGGTTGGAATGTTAGGTAGTGTTGATTCTAGGAGGGGAAAAGAACTAAGGTTTAGGAGTTTTCCAACAAAACCCCCATGGATACTGGCATTGGAAACACCTACAAGTAGGTGAGGTTTCACCCAAGGTATACAATGGGTTTGTAGAACCTTTGAAGTTTATGCAAGGAGCCAGGAGGATAAGAGACTATTTCGGCTTCAAGGACCCAACCTAGATTGTCATAGTTATAGTATGTCGTAGATATTCCCATGGATTAAACACACATGTTCCCAATTTTTACTACGTACAATTCAATATTTAGAGACTCCTTATATAACATCAGTTGCACATATCCTACAAATTATACGAGAAAGCCATTCTCCAATAGCCCTTTAACATATATGCACAATATAACTTCGACATAAAACAAAAAAAACTAGGTTCATGAGTTTATACATTGATCTAATTATCTATAGAAAGTATAGTAGTTACAATGACAAAGAACTCCATGTAGACCCTAATTTTATCCATGACATTCAACATCAAACAAAACATCACACATCAAAACATATATTTGAGGCCAAAACTCCCGACGTGCTCTTTTATTCATATTAATCAATAACAAATATTTATGCATATCTGAAAATAGAACTTCAAAAGTAGATAGTTGAATTATACCTTTGGCCAACATCATAAATTCATAGCCATACCATATTTATACAATACATCGTCTTAGAACTCACCATCATAGTCCTCATCAAACTCAAAATGTATAAAATAAAACAAAGTATGCTTAGATAGAGCACTCAGCAGAATAGAACAAGACTCAACAAAACATTAAGACAAAAGAAAAATTGGGAATAAACTTCAAAACCCTTGATTAGCAGTGGTCATCCTTTTAGTTTTAGAGGTTTCCCAGATTTAGCTCAGGGAATATTCTACCAGCTGAGCTTTCTATCTCACCCATTTGAATTGTTCTCACATGTGCCCTCCTCAACTATATGTTGCTCCATCCATGGCCAAATATACCACCTTATTCCATGTATAACTAACTTGCATTGTTGGAAGATAGTATGTCGGATAAAGAATAATTTTTTTATCACGCATAATTTTGTCGAGCATCTATCCATTGAGCCTCCATGAAATATATTCAAACCAAGATATTCCATTTCAAATTTATCTTTTAATCTTTTCCTTAGCCCTACTCCTAGCTCATATAGCTATGTATAGTCCTTCTAAACTTCGTGGGCATTGTCGAGAAACTTAGTTGTGGTTTCGCCATTTTTTCTTCTTTTCATTGAAGTTGTACCTAGAGTTGGTATTCATAATGTAAATTTATTATTAATATATTTATTATATTTTTTTCAAAGAATGTTCTTCATGCTTAGAGAATAAAAAAGAGTAAAACATAATTTATTATGAGTCAAAAGAAAATGTATTTGAGTCATGTCCCATTTGGACATTTGTAAGAAAAAAAAGGAATTTGAATTTTATGTTGTCATTAGTCCACAAGTTGACCAAGTCGACCATCCTTAGAAAAGTTGGCTTGTCTCTCTAAAGTGGCACCTCTTCAACCTTCCTAGACAAATATATATAAGAGTTAGTTTGACTCACTTGGAAGTTCACTCACATTCACATGAAAGTCAAGAATAAGAAGAATATTCCCCTTGTTGACCAAATTTTGACCTTACAATAACTCGCACGTGTGGATTGTAATTTTTACAATAGAGGCTAAATTTTCTTTGAAGTAGTTGTAAGCCAAAATTCAGCCCTAATTGCAGGTCCAAAATTTTGAACTTTGACCATATTTGAAGTAGTTTGAATAGAGTTGACTCTGACTTTGGAGGTGACTTGGAGGAGGGTTTGACTTGGTATCTTGGTGGAAATGTTTTCTCGGTATTGGTCTTGCATATATCACTTTGATATGATTTTATAAGAGAAGGATTGTTGGATTTTCCCCTTGTGAGGTTTTCCTTGGCTAGTAGCCTAATTTTTGGTGTGTCTTGTCTCTTTTTGATTTCTACATTTTCCTAAAAGACTGAACATTTGTTGTAAAGAACCTCCTCTCACATCTGCCCACTTTCACTAGCTTACTTGGGGTAAACATGAGATGAGGGGATACTATTATATGACTCAACCTCCTAGACGACCTCAAGGAAATGGAGTTGACACAAAAAGACCTTACTGACTTCCCTAAGGTGCCACAGTACCTGCAGGAGTAACCTAACCCCTCCGGGTGTCCAACTCCCTAAGACACCTCACCTTTCCCTGACCTAGAGCCCCATTCGCTCCCTTGCCAAGGCCTCCATGCTACTATGGGTTCCAAGTCACTCCCATAGGCCTACATCAGTGTGATTGTGGCCTTTTTCTGCCAATGTTGTTTCAACAACTACGAGAATTAAGGCTATTTTCCAGGGTTGGGGCTTAGCATCTGCCCAAAAACCTATGAAACTTCTATAACTCATAAAAGACATGGAGACAATGCTTGTAAACTAAAAAATAGAACTAGGACTTGACATGACAATCCTCAACCGGGACTGACATTCTATCAAACACTTGGTAGATACGAAACCTATAGGTCATGAATGCAAGTCTAAACATAAGGGACTAAAAAATTATCTGAGGTTTAACAAGAAGTGTCACTACCTTATCTCATTAGCTGTATTAACACCAATTAGGTCTTTCATTCATTATTTATTCAGTTACAAGTAAAAATATGAATATAGGCATGAATGAGATATATCATATAACTATGCTTATAACCAACATATAACCAGATAAATAACAATGAGAGAACAATCATGAAAGACACATAATAATAAGTACATTTACTCATCAAAGTAAGAGAAAATTAGCTTTTATTAAACATAGGAAAAATCCAACCAGGTTCGGGATTTCCATGAACCACCTGACCATAGATGAGGTGAACTCAATGTTTCTTTCATCCAATCACCCTTGTGCCATATTCCAAGCATGAATGTGGCATCTAATTGGATAAAACAATCCATAGACAACCAAGGGAATCCAAAGGTTAAACCACTTCCACCCTCACCATACTGTGATCACACCTAAACCAGTGCCGAGATCACAAACCTGAATTGAGCTTAGGTGCCTCAGAATTTCTTCAATAAACTTTAGGAATTTTCCTGTCTCCAACCTTAGGCTTTACCATGTATCCCGCCATTACCGGTTAAGGGATTCCTAGGCCTTTGGAAATTTTCCTGAGACCACCTCACCCCGAATTCTAAAACCATCTGGAAATCCAAAGCTCAAATCGAGAATAATCCCATCAAACCATGGCTCTTTGGAAATGAGAAGGTTATGCTAAAATCCAATGTCGGATGCTGACAAAATCCATGCCAATGACAATAAAAGAACCATATACTGACACGCACATACCATGCATGTCAAAACCATCTAGGAAATCACACATGTAATTTGTTACCTACAAGTATTCTCGTTGAATCTTCTTAATCCTTGCCTTCCTTTGTTTTCCTTGTCCTTCTTTGCTTTTCCTTTCCTTGATTTCTTACTTTCTTTCTTCTCTTTGTGCTTTCTCCTCTCTGAGACGAATTCTAACACTAAATTGATAAAAGACTACTAACTGATGCTCTAAGGTCTTTTTATTTATGAGGCCTCTAATTTCTTCAATTTTCCATTATTTTCCTTCATTTTCCTCCTCACATGCAACCTGTGACCTTTCACCTTCCTTTTCTCCTAATTTTCACTATTTTCATAAATAATGTGCCAAAAATACCTTTTTGCCTTTCCAAAGCCTTAGCCATAAAACACAACAAGTGATTCCCACTAGGATATTTTTCCAAACATTTAGCTTGGAATAAGTGTCCCTTGTCCATGGTCTTATTTTACCTTTATTAACTTTTATTACATGAACTTTTAACTCGGGGCTATTTTAGATCCCTCCCCCTTATGGGAACACTGTCCTCAATGTTAAACCACAACTAGACCCAACAAAACTGCTAAAGAGAAAAAACATACTACCTATGGAGCTTTATAACCCATCTCATTGTAGTATTTACAATAACATCCGGTTAAAAAGCAACACCATCATGTAAAAAACGAAAACATGACAACCATAACGCTTATTGGAGCTCTATATCTTAGCTCATTGCAATATTTACAATAGAAACCATACATAAATATGTACAAATACCAAGACTCATTTGTCCATTTTCACCCCTTTTCCTCATCCATATCAGAAATTCCACATCCCTCCTCTTCCTAACACTCATCCCCATCTCCAAAAAATTTCCTACAAATTATTTCATTCCCCTTCCCCTTCATTTATCTCCCCCAACTTGCTGCATTTTTCCCCCGTTTTGCAACCTCATTGCGTTTCCCTTTCCTATTTCAAAACTAGGGTTTATTATCAAAATAAAAGTTAATGACAGAAGCAAATTCAAGGAAGGAGATATCTCTAGATATGAGCCAACTCATATGTAAGAGATCAATGCATCATATTTCATTAAAAGGTCATTTGAACAGATAGGCTACCATCACCAGCTAACAAGCCTATTTGCCACCAATTTCAAGAAAGATCATGTCATCATAGCAGGGGTCAAAATCTTAGTGCCAAAAGAAGTTATAACTGCAACAACATCTATCCTTAATCAAGGTGAGGTATGATTTAAGGGCATGGACTTAGACTTGGAACACTACAAACTGTTTTTGAAGCCTCAATATTAGAAGTCACCCTCTCATATCTTTCCTAGTATGTAGCTATTGGATAAGTACACCCCTCTAATGAAGACTATCATGAGGTATTTCACTTGTGAGGGTAGTTTTAGTAGGTTGTATCAATACCGCATCAAATTTCTAATGCATTTTGCCTCTGAAAAGCTTATAAATCTACCTAATTATTTGTTGATAAGCTTAATGAAAATGAAAGAGAAGGTTCAATCCAAAGGGAGGAATCATCAAGGCAGCCTCTTTCATCATGCACTAATCAAAATGATAGTCCTCCATCACCTAACACAAATCAATATGTCATGGGAATTTTTTTTGGAAGCAGTTACTCTTCCACCTATTTCAAGCCACTCGAAGGGTTCAGATACACCCTCATCATCCAGGCCACCAGCAGCTGAAACATCAAGCAAGCCATTAGGTCAAAACCTCATCCTAGGGCAGGGATTTCAAAAACATATAATAGAGGAAAGAAGTTAGTGTTTTCTCCTGAGGTAGTGATATGAATGGAAAATGGCCCCCTTGTATTGGTTATCTATGGTATTGACCCATGGAATTTACCCATGGTATTGTAAATGGCATCCACCCGTGGTATTGTAAAATCCACCCATGGTATTCATTCACCCATGGAATTGACCCATGGTATTGTAAATGGCATCTGCCCGTGGTATTGTAAAATCCACCCATGGTATTCATTCACCCATGGAATTGACCCATGGTATTGTAACTAGAAAAATACTATAAGCAACAAGTCACATTTTGTAAAAGGACAGATTGTCCACCACAATGTAGCCTTTACAGTTCAGAGGCATGTAGCCACACATCTCTTCTCAGAGATAAGCTACCATTGCCCTAGCTGGTTTATTTTCACTTGGGTTTTAATAAAAAGTTTCTTTGTGGTTTTGTTTATTGGGCATTCTCCTATTTTTTTCTTCTAGTATTTCAAATTTTCAGATCTTGGGGGTCTCTCCTCCCAAGATCCATTTCACTCTTTTAGATCTTGGGAGCCTCCTCCCAAGATCCGGATCAGTGGTATCAGAGCAGGTTATGATTCCATGGGAATGAGGGTTTCATGCATATTTCAGTTTCAAATTTTGCAGCAATATTCAACAAACTTCAAGCATGTGCTACAACCTCCACAAAGCACTTTCTTGGGTCAAGCAAGAAGAATTTTTCTTTTTTCATTTTTTTGCAGGAATTTTTTTTGGGCGGCGAGTTTGCAGATCAGATTTGTACGTTTTGGTTCAAGATCTGCAAAATCTGATTGCAGATCTGTATTATTTGTGGAAAAATAGCCGATTTCAAAAAAAAAATCGGTCAAATCGGAGTCCGGACGAAGGAGATATTGCTGATTTAAAAATCAGTGGGGTTGCAGATAATTTTTCAAGGCAGCGAGTTTGCGGCGCAGATCTAGACGTCCTGGTGCAAGATCTGCAAAATCTAATTGTAGATCTGAAATCCTCTCGAAAAATCACCCAATTTTAAAAAAAAAATGGGTCGAATCGGAGTTCGGATGTGGGAGATATCGCTGATTTAAAATCAGCTATTTTATCAGAATTTTTGTGACGGCGAAACTGTTGCAGTGCGAATCTAAGATCTCAGAGTGCCCAGATAAGGATTTCCAACACAAGGGAAGATGCAAAATGATCCTTCTGCTTCCAAAAACAGGTTATAATAAATATTCTGAGTTATATTGGCCAAGTTATGTCCATTTTAATTCTGGAGCAGCATTCGAAGTGGGTTTCCATTGGAGACGTGCCCTCCCACCCCACTTTAGTAGGCACCTGCTTCACATTCATCAGTTTCAACATAGCAGCATTCGGCTTGGGTTATTTGGAGACGTGCCCTCCCACCCCAGGCTATGTAGGCA
Source organism: Pinus taeda (assembly GCA_000404065.3). Classification (NCBI taxonomy): domain Eukaryota; kingdom Viridiplantae; phylum Streptophyta; class Pinopsida; order Pinales; family Pinaceae; genus Pinus; species Pinus taeda. Next base: position 46,040 of record APFE031641397.1, read on the forward strand.
CCTGCTACTTCATCAGCAACCAACATCATGGTTATGGGTCATCCACAAACCCACAGTTCATCGAAGTCCATTGGTAGGCCACACACTGTCAGAATCACAGTTGGTCACAAGCATTACAGGGTATCTCTATCCTCGGATCTTCATTTATCAAGGTTTTGGGTTAACCACGTAAAACCCTTATCTTCAGTGGATCTTCATATTCAACAAATGCTTGGCAGGAGGGAAATTTACACAATGGGGACCATTGCTTCTTAAGGAGGGAGGAATGATCCGAATGGAAAATGGCCCCTTGTATTGGTTATCTATGGTATTGACCCATGGAATTTACCCATGGTATTGTAAATGGCATCCACCCGTGGTATAGTAAAATCCACCCATGGTATTCATTCACCCATGGAATTGACCCATGGAATTGACCCATGGTATTGTAAATGGCATCTGCCTGTGGTATTGTAAAATCCACCCATGGTATTCATTCACCCATGGAATTGATCCATGGTATTGTAACTAGAAAAATACTATAAGTAACAAGTCACATTTTGTAAAAGGACAGATTGTCCACCACAATGTAGTCTTTACAGTTCAGAGGCATGTAGCCACACATCTCTTCTCAGAGATAAGCTACCATTGCCCTAGCTGGTTTATTTTCACTTGGGTTTTAATAAAAAGTTTCTTTGTGGTTTTGTTTATTGGGCATTCTCCTATTTTTTTCTTCTAGTATTTCAAATTTTCAGATCTTGGGGGTCTCTCCTCCCAAGATCCATTTCACTCTTTTAGATCTTGGGAGCCTCCTCCCAAGATCCGGATCAGGTAGATAAATACATGCCTAGACCTAAGCTTACAAATAGGTCTCAGGCTAAGAACTTACCCAAGGAGGTTGTTAATTAAGAGACCATTCATGCTGAAACCATGGCTGAGGAAACACTTAGGAGCATACATGATTCGCCCGTGCATAATGAACCTCTTGCAATTGAGATGACTAACCTAGGAGAATAGCATAGTGATGACTAACCTAGGAGAATAGCATAGTCATAATGAACCTCTTGCAGTTGAGATGACTAACCCAGGAGAATAGCACAGTGATGATAGAGCAGTTGATGACATGATGAAATACAAAGATGCACAGATTAAAGAGTTGAAGGATGATCTAGCAAAAGAAAACTTCATGGTAGCTTTCCTACAAAAAGATAATATGCAATTAAAGTTAGCCCTAATGAAAAAAGGTAAACAACAAGAAGACCCCCAATCAGCAAGCAAAATAGATCAAAAGGGAAAGTCCCCCACTGATGTTGAGCAGTTGAAAGCCAAGGATGTCCAAGTGAAACTGAGGAGGCCCAAGACAAGGGAAATGGTTAGGAAAGAACAACAAAAAGATGAAAAATATCCTCAATCCTAAGACCCCATCACTACAGTGATTACAAAGGACAATGAGTATTGTTTTGAGAATGGGAATGAGCACTTGGAGAATATTTTGAAGAAGGCTAACAAGGACATAACCATGCAAAGACATATGACCAGGCATTACTATGCTAGAAACCTGATTTTCTAGATTAGGGTTAGGAACATGAAAAATAAACTTAAGAGGACCCTAAATAAGCTAAATAAAATAGATAACCTTGATCCCTTGGCAAATGCATCACTAGCAGTTTGAAGACAAGGTAAACAACATAGGAGGAAACACATTTTTTTGAAAATTTTGAAATTTTGGCAAATTTTGTGTACACAGTGAAAAAGGATCTACAGAAATGCAACGAATAGTCACTGCGCTTTTTCCCTGAGCATCCAAATCAATAATTTCAAGCATCCATAGAAATATTTAGACATGACCATTCCAAAAACGTACTAGAGGTAGCTTGTAAAGTCTTAATTTTGCAGTCGTGATAAAAAAGACCCTGCTTTTATACCTTTTTTCCTCTATTTCACACGAGTCACCTCCATTGGCTATGAGGTTGTTTTAGAGAGAGGTCTCTCTGATTTGGTAGGGTTAGATACCAAGTAAAAAGCTGCCCTGAGGTTACCTCTTTAGCTTCCTTTCTCAGCCTTGGGAAAACTAAGGAGTGCTAACTGTTATAGACATATTTGGGCACATCAACCCCAAACTTATATGTCAATGTATTAGGGCTCATCAACCCCCAAAAGAGTTGTTTCATAGCCTAAAAGGAACATAGTCATCTAACTACATCATTCCCCAAAAGTTCCATATGATAAACCATCCAGACACTGCCTAAATTAAACCATATTGACTGCTCCACTCACAAAGTGTGATGCATACTGAGTGGTACATTGCCAAGGTGTGATGCATATTATTTAGGCCTTCTATAGGGTGTGTTGGACGAGGATGGACAAATTTCCGGGACATTTGTTACTTGATTGTTCATGAAACCTTCCAGAGCTTTATCCTATGTCACTTGCCTCTCTGAATTTGCCCAAGGATGAATAAGGGATCTAAGAAATCTCCAATCCCTTCTCTTGTGGAACCCATTGTAACAAGTGGAATGACACTAATCAAACCCCATGGATGACTCACACCCTTGCACACATCTATAAATGGATCCCTCATCTAAGAGATCTAGAGGCTGGAATATTGTGAATTGCAAGGAAGTGTTGATAGTTTGTAATTGAGGAAAGAGCATTGTATTGTTGGAGTGATCTTGCTATTTCATGAGGCGAAGAAGGATTGAAGCTGGATCAGACAACTGGGTTGTCGTTCTCCCTTCTATTAATAAAGTTGTTCAAGTTTTCTTCCATATTATTGTGCAATTGTGAATGTTATCATTTGTGAATGCTATCATTTGTTCATTATATATCTAATTCTGTAATGTTTATGTTGTAATAGATCACGATGCTTTGACGGTTCTTTGTTGTCGTACTTGTGCAGGTACTCTCCAAGCATGTTAAGTATAGGGAGGAGTTGCAGGCTCTGTCAAAGGGGAGAGAGATCAAGCAAGGGATTAAGCGGAAGTTCCAGGTTGGTTCCATTATCTTTCTCTTATTTGTTTCACATAGAAGAAATCATTGAATTTCTTTAAACTGTTGTTTCTAGGGTAGCTGCCAAACCTAGAGGGCTAGCATTCTTTAGGAATACTAGTTTTCCCAGAAACAAATTGGTGACTCCGCTAGGGACTGAACAGATGTTCGTTTATTGTTATTTTTTGTTCTATAAACTATAGACAAAGTCTAAAGTCAACCAAGTAGCCTTCGAACTACTTTTGTTATGCAATTGCATAGTAGATGAATGCTACTTCAGTCAATCTCTGGTTTAGTTTATGAATTAAATGTTTAACTTACAAGCACATCTAGATGCCCTTTTGGTAGCTCAATAACCTCTCAAGGCATTCCTTCATACTTTTCTCTTTATTGTTCATCAAAACCCAGCTTAAATCATTGAAAAAAACTGCACATCTGAGCCAAAACCCATTTCAGTTGCGCTCCTTGGATGATCGCTCTATCTTCCATTGTAACTCAGTATGCATCGCACCTTCTGAGTGTAGTAAGTGTGATGCATCTCTATTTCTGTGAAGCCCAAGTGTGATGACTGACTGAACTCTTTTTCCATTCTAGAAATTAAGGGTTTTTGACCTTGTTTTCAGTTTTGTTTAGTTGTTTTGTTTCATATGAACAATACCTCTTTATTGAAGCTTACTTGCATCACTTAGATCAGCATCAATTACATTAGGATTAGTGAGTATTTTTGCGTATTTGTTCATCATTTACAATCCTTTTTTGAAAATTTGTTTAAATTGATTTGTTGCTTTGATACAAAAAGTGTCGTAATTGTCGTTTTGTGTCGAAAAGAGAAGTGTCATGAATTCTTCCTTCCCTTGATAATCGATTGAACTTTTCTTCATATATTTGGTTTGATTTGTTTATATTCGAAGTGTCGAAAGCATTTTTATTCAAAATTGAAAAGTGTCGTTGAGTTTTCCTTTTTGGCATTTTGAAGAAGAAATTGTCGAAAATGTCATTTTGATATTTCAGATCTTTGCTGCATTTAGTTTTCCTTTTCGACATTTTTCACATTAAGGAGAACGAAAACAAATACATGCATTTGCATTTAGCATTTTTTTTGGTTTGTGTGTGAAAATATGATTTAGGGGAATGCACTAGTGTGTACTCTTTGCTCTTTGTTTAAAAGCACTGAAATTTTCTTTCCCTAGTAGCTAGGATTTTCATTGCTCAAAATAAACAAAGATTGTTTATCATTATAGATTGCATCTTAGGAATTTCAGATTATCATCATGCGATGAACCATCGAAAGGAAAACTCTAAACAAGATAAACTTTAAAATGAATTTCAATGAATCTAACGTGCTTTGGAACTTAATGCAACATATCTAGAGGTCTAAGCTAGAGACGTGTTTCGACGTCGTTAAAACTAGTGGCTATCATTTTCATTGAAGGTTGGGTGATTCCTCCTCCTTGATACGACAAGTGATAACATGGACTTGTGCTCCCCGTACTGTCGCGTATATATTGGGAGACCACAATAGGCTTATATCCTATATCCATAGGAAACTGAGTCTCCCGCCTTATTGATCGTAATGCACTAAACACAACATTCGGGAAGATTGATTGCCATACATAAGTCCTTGGTAATTTCTCTTTAATTTATCACCAAGGTGTATATTGCAGTTTTGCGATTGGTTTGGTAATCCCTCTATCTAGATTTTCTAGAGTAGTCACTTTCGTTCCTTTTCGACTCAAAAGAAAAGGTCCATCGAGCACTTGTCCTTTCAGGCTCATTAAAAATCAAAGGAGACTAGAGTCATCTTTAGCTTTTTCTCAACTCTTAAAAACTGAAAAATAAAAGTTGTGTCCAAGCGTCATTAAAATGAATTGAATTCGAAACAACATCCCTATTCCTTAGTTGATCTTAGATTGAGATATATGGAGACAAATCCGGAGTCCACTAATCAAGGAATCCCTTTTGAAGGGAATCCTAGTCCTTTTCGTTCCTTCGGAAATATTGGTGCTCCTTATATGGCTACATTATCCCTTCCGGGACTTACCATTGGCATGCCAGTATGGTTGTTTTCAACCTCTTTGGTTCAAAATGGGAGTACACCTTCAATTGAAAAAAATCAACCTCCAGTTGATCCTAAAGTTGACCCTTCACCTTGTTCCTTGTTTGTTTCTCCCTCCTCTTCTTCCTCTTTGCTTGGTGAAAGTAGTGATAGTAGTAACCAGGTGGCTGAGAAGAAGAAGAAAGGGAATGAGAAGAAGAAGAAGCCAATTTAGAAAAGGGGCAACCAAGCAACCATTGCTTTGAATGCATCGTCTGATGAAAATCTATCCATTAAACTTCCCAAAGCCAAATATCCATGCATAATTTGTTTAGGAGACCCTTTTCATCGAGGCTATCCTTACTTTCCTTGGATCCTGAAAGAATGGTCTTCCCGTTCACACCATCCAGTGTCATCAACCTCTAGAGATCATGTTGGTAACACACCATCAACTAGTGATAGTAAAGTTTGTGGACAGAAGGGAAAGGTCAGTATTCCATGTAGGTTATGTGAAGGTAACCATTCCCTTCACCTTTGTCCCTTTTTGGATGAAGCCAAAAGAGTGTTGGATAACTGTCCCACTTCATTGCAGTGACTTCCATTTGTTTATAGGAAACTCTCCCTAAGTCCTTCACTAGTTGAAAAACCAACTGACTTAAATCAACCGTAGGTCGAAACCACTCTCTCTGAAAGTGAATCTTATGATTCTATACTCGACCAAAGTCAACAGGTCGAGGTAACAGTTGACTCGATTTCACCTTCAACTAATCGTACCTTTCCCGAAGAGAGTGAAAATCATACCACTCAAGTTCTCTTTGTTTCCTCACAGTATTTTTGCAGTATTTTTGAAGGTATACGCAGGTTTGATTAATGGAAGTAGCATATACACGCAGTTTGGGTTCAGGCAAGTAGCGTATACATTCTGATGCATGGTTTTTGAGGATACAGCTGGTTCTAAATGATGATGCAAGTTTCTAGGTTCAGCACAGTGTTCTAGTGTCAGTGATTTGATTGTTCAGATTAGCTGAATGTTGGTTGATGCAGTTTAAGTTTAAAAGTCTTTTATGGGTCCAGTATGAAAATTGGATGAAACGTGGCCTTCAGATTGTGATGTTGTGATCCAGGAGTATCCAGTCTGAAAATTCATCAAACGTGGTCCCTGGAGGAAGAAAGAAAGTCGTAGCCTTCTGTAGATCAACAACTACGTACTAGTAAACAAATTGGCTAGTACAAGAGCTAGGGGGTTGCAGCTCCCTTCCAGTAGAAGCTGTAAAACGAGAGAAGGTTGTAGCCTTCTGCAGGTGGGTGCTTGCGTATTAGTATGAGTCTGCGCCGGTACAAGATTGTAAACAAATTTTCTTATTATTAAAAGAAGACATAGATGACAACAGCAGGTGGTTTTCAACCACATTGGGTTTCCACCTTAAATCTTGGTGTTCATGTGTGTTGCTTATGTGTGATGCTTTATTATGTTTTTGTTGCACTGTCTAATAAGTCACGGATGCATTGGTTTAAGATCAACACATGATAAATTGTCTAAATCACAAGTTCTTTGGATATACGCTAGTTTCTCTAATCACAGTTGCGTGTACACGCTAGTTCACTTAACTAAAGTAGTGTATATAAATCTATTTGGGAAATAAAATTATTGATCTAATAATAATGATTCACCCCCTTCTCAGTGTTATTTCCAATAATTGGTATTAGAGTTGGTCCTTCAGAAGAAGCTTGATTGCTTGAAGGCATATCTTTCACAGTGAATAATCATGAAGGCATGGGATCCATCATACCACCAATCTTAAATGGGAGCAACTTAGTATATTGGAAAATAAGAACCATAGCCTATCTAGAATCACTTCGAACCGATGTTTGGGAAATTTTGGAAGGAGGATATCAATTTCCAGCAGCAATTCCTACAGACTCTGCAAGTAAGAAGTTAAACGAAACTAATGCCAAAGTTGTCAATACATTACTGGGAAGTCCGTCAAAATCAGAATTTGTCAAGGTTATGTAGCTCAAGACAGCCAAAGAAATATGGGACAAAATCATTCAGAGCTACGAAGGAGACTCTGAGGTAAAACATGCTAAGCTTCAAACTCTCAGAATTCAGTATGAAACTCTTAAGATGCATAATGATGAGAGTGTAGCCAGTTACTTTTTACGTATAGATGAGATTGTTAATTGTATGAAGAATCTGGGTGAAGAAATAAAGGAAGTTACTTTAGTTGAGAAAATTTTGAGAATTGTCTTCTAAATTTGAGTCAAAAGTATCTGCCATAGAAGGAAAATAGGATCTTCAGACTATCACTATGACTCAACTTCATGGAATCCTAATTGCCTTTGAAATGAGAAAAAGAAGTCCATCAGATATGAGAGAAGCCGCATTTAAAGCATCAGCAAAGGGAAAAGAAAAGGAAGAGAACAATGAAGTAGGACACATTTCTGAAGAAGAAGATGAGGTAAATTTTGTCAAGAAGCTTCAATGGGGTTCTGAAAGGTTCAAAGGTAAGCTATCTTTCAAATGCTTTGCTTGTGGTAGAGTCGTTCATTATGCTACCAAATGTACTCATAAAGATAAATATGAAAAAGGGGAGGAATATGCAAAAGGCAATAGGAAACATGTTGTGAATAGAAGGAGTTACTATACGCATGAAGATAGTGATGTTTTATCTAATAGTGATGAAGATGAAACTGAACAAGATTATAGAATTCTCATGGCTTATGACAATGATGATTTTTTGGATGCATTAGAAGAGGAAGACTTTCATGAAGAAATCACTAAACTCAAAAAAATTTTAGAAGAAAAGAATATGATCATAGATACTTTGACACATCAACTTGCTGAAAGAGAAAAACACAATGAAAATCTAGAATGTGAAATTGTGGGTCCAAGAAAAGATCTTGAGAAGACAAAATATCTCAATATTAGATTTTCTAAAGGATCATAAACTTTAAATGAAATTATCAAAGTTCAACGTACTCCTCTGACAAAAATAGGTCTTGGATATACTGAAGAATCATCTCAATCACAGAAGTCGTTAACCTCCACTAGAAGCTATATTGATGCAGCAAAGACTAGTGAACAGTATGTCAATCGTCAGCAAAGGCCTAAAACTAATCATCAGGTAAATCATACTCAATTTACTCCAAGGATTATTATCAACAGAAGCTGCAACCAACAGGTAAACAATTTCAAAAGATTTGATGGTCGCAGAAACTTCTTTAATGGGCAATGTTTTTCATGTCATAACTTTGGGCACAAGGCTGCTCAATGCGTTACTTACAAAACCATCATGACTAGAGAAGAACAAAATCAAAGGAGTGTAATAGGAATCCAGAAAAGTTCTTATAATAAATTTTCTCCTCTTCAAAATGAAATAGAATGCTCGATTTGTAACAACTTTGGTCTTGAAGAATATGAATGCAAGAGCAAATTTCGGCCAACACTTCAACAGGAGCAAATGCCATTAAATCCCAAGATATGGAGAAGGAAGGAATCTCAATCAGAAAGATGTAGTATAGCCTTATATGCAGAAGGACAAGAAAATCAATGGTACATTGACAGTGGATACTCCAAACACATGACAGGTGAAAAAGGGAAATTTCACTCATATAATGCTTTAGAAAAAGTAAATAATGTCTCATTTGGAAATGACACTACCACTTTCATTAAAGGTAAAGGTTATGTTTTCTTGAAAGAAAAGGTTAAAGCTGGAAATGTTATGTATGTAGATGGTTTAAAGCATAACCTGTTGAGTGTTAGTCATATGTGTGATCAAGGAAATGAAGTGGTGTTTCGATCAAACGGACGTGTTGTTCGTGTGCTTAATATAGGAAAGACCGTGATCAAAGGTACAAGAACTCCAAACAAATTATACATACTCAAAGGAGGACAACAACAATGCTATCTATGAAAAACAGATGAAAATTGGTTGTGGCATAGAAGATTGGGACATTTAAGCTTTTCTCAAATAAGAAAAGCATGCAGGCTCAAGGTAGTTCGTGATCTTCCAGATATCAACATCCTAGAAAATACCATAGGCAAACCATGTCAAATCGGTAAGCAATCTAGAGTTCACTTCATTGAAAAGGAAGGGTCAGCATGTAAGCCTCTTGAACTTATCCATACTGATTTATGTGGACCAACAAGGAAAATGTCACCTCGTGGAGAAGAATACTTTATTTTGTTTATTGATGATTTTTCCAAAATGTGTTGGATAGGTCTTATAAAGCATAAAGATGAAGCATTTGAAATTTTTAAAGCCTTCAAAGCTTTGGTTGAAAATGAATCATATCGAAAAATCAAATGTCTCAGATCTGATCGAGGGGGAGAATTCATATCATATGAATTCTTTGACTTTTCTGAACAACATGGAATAAAAAGGAAGTTCTCCACTGCAAGAACTCCTCACCAAAATGGTGTGATAGAAAGGATGAACAGAACAATGCAACAAATGGTTCAAGCTATGCTAGATGAATCTAGAACTCCTGCAACCTTCTGGGGTGAAGCTGCAATTATTGTCAAGACTATTCTCAACAAAGCGAATGTCCGAGTAAATAGCACTCAAACTCCACGTGAACTTTGGTATGGTAAGCCTCCTACTGTAAAATACTTTAAAGTTTTGGGAAGAAAATGTTTTATCAAAAGGACTGATGAAAAACTTGGTAAATTTGAACCCAGAGCAGATGAAGGTATTCTTCTTGGTTATTCTTCCAAAAGTAAAGGATATAAATGTTATAATAAAAGACTTCGGAAAATTTTTGAAAGCATTGATGTTGTAGTTGATGAAGCATGTAGAAATCCAGAACAGATGAAATCAACAAAGGAATATGAGAACGAGGAAGATGGGGTTGTTTTCCTCCATCAAATCAAAATGGTATTAAAGAAGAAACCAATGAAGCACCAGAAGAAGATACAACAAATAGGGAAAAGACGCCATCCAAGTATGTTCAGAAGAATCATCCAGAATCTCAAATTCTAGGAGAAAAAGGGTCTAGAGTATAGATAAGAAGAACTCTTACAGGAACCTCAAGTTATCTAGCATTATTATCCTCCACAGAACCTCAGAATGTAAATGAAGCCTGCAAAGATGAATGTTGGTTCAAGGCCATGGATGACTAATTAGATCAAATTGAAAAGAATGATACTTGGGAGTTAGTTCCTAGACCTCGTGATAAAAATATTATAGGAACAAAATGGATATTTAAGAATAAGTTGAATGAAAATGGAGAAGTTATTAGAAACAAGGCAAGACTTGTTTGCAAAGGGTATGCCCAACAAGAAGGTATAGATTTTAAAGAAACTTTTGCACCTATTTCCAGACGTGAAGCCATAAGGATGTTTCTTGCTCTTTCTAGTTTTCGGAAATTCAAAGTATATCAAATGGATGTAAAAGTAGCCTTTCTTAATGGATATTTAGAAGAAGAAGTTTATATTGAACAACCAAAAGGATTCATTCTTGGAAATGATGCAAAACTTGCATGTAGACTCAAAAAGGCTCTCTATGGTCTGAAACAGGCTCCAAGGGCTTGGTATTACTGCCTTGACAAATATCTACACCAACAAGGTTTTACAAAAGGTTCTGCAGATAGCAATTTATAGACAAATATTGAAAATGATAAATTGCTAATTATTGTTGTTTATGTTGATGATATCATTTTTCCTAGCAATGAAGAATCTATGAGTCAGAACTTTGCTTCAGTAATGCAACAAGAATTTGAAATGTCCTTACTTGGTGAACTTACTTATTTTCTTGGTCTACAAGTTCAGCAAACAAAAGATGGTATCTTTATTTCACAAACCAAATATCTCAAGCAGATCTTGAAAAAGTACGAAATGGAAGATTCTAAACTGGTATGTACTCCAATGGTAACAGGATGCAGCCTCAGCTCTAATGATGAATCACTTGCAGTAAACCAACCATTTTTACAGATCTATGATTGGAAGTCTTCTTTATCTAACAGTTACCAGACCTGACATCATGCATGCAGTAGGAATTGTTGGAAGGTTCCAAGCAAATCCAAAGGAATCACATTTCCAGGTAGTCAAAAGAATTTTCAAATATCTTCAAGGAACTTAGGACTTTGGACTATGGTATCCTAAAGATACAGACCTTACTCTTCATGCATATACAAATGCAGATTGGATATGAAGTGTTGATGATCGAAAGAGCACTAGTGGTGGTGCATTTTATATAGGTTCCCGGTTAGTATCTTGGTTCAGCAAGAAACAAAGTTTGATTGCTTTATCTACAGATGAAGCAGAATATGTGGTTGTTGCATCTTGCTACACACAACTACTTTGGATGATGCAAACTTTGCAAGACATTCAGATCACATATACTCCACCCATCTCCATTCTATGTGACAATACAAGTGCCATCAGTATTTCAAAAAATCTAGTCATGCACTCCAATACCAAGCACATACCCATCAAATACCATTTTCTACGAGAACGAGTGCTTCAACAAAAGGTCAAATTGGAATATGTTCCCTCTAAAGAACATGTTGCTAATATATTCATTAAACCACTGCCTAGAGAAACATTTGAATATCTCAGACAAAAGCTGGGAGTAGTTGTTGCATCATCATGTTGTTAAATTCAGTTTTCCAGAGGAAGGTTATTATACGTGGGTTTCATAAAGTATAGTCACGTATACACACGAGTTTCTATGGCTGAAAAAGCGTATATGCTTTTCTAACAGAAAAACAGTGGGTCTGACTCTGTTATGGGTGCTTTGTCTGATGTTGATGATTACAGTCTGACGATATGCTTTGTTCATTGATCTTTATCTGACTGACAAAGATGCCTTGATGAATGACTTGTTGACAATGCACAGGTACCACAAGTTCAGGGGGAGCATTAGCCTTCACACACATTCTGCATTGTTGGCATTATGGTTGCGGAGTCCAGCTATGACTTCAAATATTTATACCATTTGTTGTTAAGTCGTTTAAATGTCTAGGGTGTGATATGACTTCTCATACATTTGAATGAGTCATATTGGACAAATGATGTAATTTGTATCCCCACTTTACATGGGATGGATGATGTAATATTTATTGTATTTCTGTCACGCATAAACAATTGGTATATCCGCACTTGGTTGGGTGGATGAGTCAAATGTGGTGTATCCCCACTTGGTTGGGTGATGTATGTATGAGTCATTGGTCATAAGGAGGTCATAGTCACTTAGTTGAGTTATAGAATCTTCTTATTCTTTTGAATCATATCTCTGTAGACTCAGCATGTACTCAAGGGGAGCATGGATAACATAATGTATACCAAATTAGGGAAGTTCCCCTTTGCCCTTAATGTCAAAGGGGGAGAGTATTTTGGTGTTGCATGTTATCTCTAACAGTTTCTATAGCTTGCAGTAATCAACACCATTATGGCTGACATCAAGTCCAAAGGGGGAGATTGTTGGCATTATAATACAAGTGTTTTCCTTGATGGAAACTCACTCACAGGTCAATTCAGTTTTGGTAAAAGGAAACTCACAGTACAACAAGTATATTCAGAGGTTACAGGGCAATGGTACAGAAGAACAGAAATATGGAACTAAGGTCTACTGATCAGAATAAAGAACGTAAAGGAAAAGGCTCATACACGCTGGTCCACTTAGTCAAAACAGCATATACACGCTGGTCCACAAAACAAAAAGAGTGTATACACACACTCCCACAGGAAGAAAAGCGCGTACATGTTGGAAAACCAAGGTTTTGGTCCAAGGTATTTGGTTCGTGGTATTGACCCTAGGTAATTGGTCTCAGGTATTTGGTTCATGGTATTAACCCTAAGTATTTGGTCCAAGGTATTGGTCCTAAGTGGTTTTGGTCCAAGGTATTGATAAAGGGCCTAAATCTATATAAGAAGGATAAGATCATATGACCAAGCATGCAAGTGTATGGGTTTCTAAGGAATACTTCTATCTGAAGTATATTTTATGTTGCAGGGGCTATGTTTGTGATTTGATCTGAAATACTTTATGCACCTCGAATTCAATGTTGGATCAGGATCATGAGACCTAAAATGACTTATTATTGGACGATCTGATATTGGTTGGGCTTGATTTGATTGTGTAAACCGATTTTATTTTTTAAATTTTGTGATTTGGGTTTGTCTAAAGTTCAAAAGGGCAGAAAAGTTATGAGTTGATATTTTCATATATGTACGTTGGTTCGTCTCTTCAAAAGCGCGTGTACACGCAGGTTATACTCTTCAAAATAGCATATACAAAAGAAAAGCTTCTTTTTCATATCTGACTAATCTATCTGATCAAATTCTGTTGTTTTACTGTTGTCTATCAATGAAGTATTCTTAGATCTAAATGTAAGACTGAATGCATAAAGAGGTTGTTATTTGATTGATTGATTGTATAAGTGAGAAGAAGTGATCTATGTTATTTCCTGTGTAAATCTCTGTAAGTTGACAGTAGATGTTCAGTATATTGCTGGTTGGTACATACTTGATTCAAAAGTTTATATTTGCAGTAGTTTTGAAAGTTACGTAGGTTTGATTAATGGAAGTAGCGTATACACGCAATTTGGGTTCAAGCAAGTAGTGTATACATTTTGATGCATGGTTTTTGAGGTTACAGCTGGTTTTGAATGATGATGCAGGTTTCTGGGTTCAGCACAGTGTTCTGGTGTCAGTGATCTTATTGTGCAGATTAATTGAATGTTGGTTGCTGCAGTTTAAGTTTAAAAGTTTTTTATGGGTCCAGTATGAAAATTGGATGAAATGTGGCCTTCAGATTGTGGTATTGTGATCCAGGAGTATCCATTCTGAAAATTCATCAAACGTGGTCCCTGGAGGAAGAAAGAAGGTTGTAGCCTTCTATAGGTCGATGCCTATGTACTAGTAAACAAATTGGCTAGTACAAGAGCTAGGGGGTTGCAGCTCCCTTCCAGTATAAGCTGGAAAATAAGAGAAGGTTGTAGCCTTCTGCAGGTGGGTTCCTGCATACTGGTATGAGTCTATACTAGTACAAGATTGTAAATAGATTTTCTTATTATTAAAAGAAGACAGAGATGATAGCAGTAGGTGGTTTTCACCCACATTGGGTTTCCACCTTAAATCTTGGTGTTCATGTGTGTTGCTTATGTGCGATGCTTTATTATGTTTTTACTGCACTGTCTAATAGGTTATTGATGCATTGGTTTAAGATCAAAACATGATAAATTGTCTAAATCACAAGTTCTCTGGACATACGTTGGTTTCTCTAATCACAGTTGTGTGTACACGCTAGTTCACTTAACTGAAGTAGCATATATAATATGTTTGGAAAATAAAATTATTGATCTGATAATACTGATTCACCCCCCTCTCAGTATTATTTCCAACATCTGAGGCTCCCTCAGAATTAAAGAATTAAATTTCGTGTTTTCTTTGATTTTAAGCTTCCTTATTGCTTGCATTGGATCGGCGGACATAAAAATTGCATCATCAGTAACATCTTCCTCACAAGCACTATGGACTACTCTAAAGTTGGTGCCTTCCCCTTATCACCTTGTTTATCAAATAAATGTAATTTTCAATTCATTCACAATTAATAATCATTATATTAATAAGAAAACCACTATTGACATATGTCTAAATTTATATAAAAACTTCATGTTGTAAATAGAAATCATAACATACAATAGAGATTGCTTACAAGTTGGGTAAAATTGAATACATATTGCCCCCATAATAGCGATATTTGTATTCATTCTATTCAAATTGTAACCAATGAGCAACTCTTCCCCTACAGCTATTGATTAATGGCACATACGAATACACAATTTCCTTCACGTCCCTCGAATATGCATTTGGGTTGATTATTTGTGGTGACAGGTCGTGTACTATTTATAATCCCTATAATATTCCCTATTGTTTTTTCCCTTCCATCAATATACATAGTTGCACCCTTATTTTCATCATTGTCTTTTAGTTGATATATAATTTGCGGCCACTCCATATCTTCACATAATTTTGGTATATTGGACTAGTTGTACCCAATCATTGTAGTTCTAATAGGGTTCGACATACTCCATCAATTTAGTTAATCCTCCATAACATACATTCATTTCATCCATGGAAAGCATCCCCAAACCATGTAATGACGATGGGGAAATGCGGTATATACTTTCATTGACAGAAAAATAAGTGTTTATTTCAGGAAGATCCTTGGGTGCCCATTGTTTCACTAGATGTTTTTACGTCAAGGGCACCTTGATGTCATATATGCTCTCATTATCATAAGAAAATGACCCCCCTTTAGCAAGAAAAGTTCCCATGTTTATGGAATTTTCTTCTAATCTTTTCACCTCTAGTTGATCTTCGCCTACTAGATGACGTAGAAGATGTTTGGTTAATTTCTTATATCCTACCGAAACTTCCATCACTCGATGAAGATAGATCTGATGAATAGTTGTTTGGTTTCATCTCCTATAACACTCCATCAAATTAGATAAATTGTTAGCAAGTGTTATAAGGGATGTTGAAAAACATCTTAATGAAACCATAACAACATTATAATAGTACAGGTGAGTTATAAGGAATTTCTTTCCATTTGAAATATTCAAGTAATATTTAAAATTTTGAGAACTTGAGAACCTATTCATCCTAACCAATGAATTCACTCGATAACTTGTGAACTCAACATAATATGATAACATTTAATATTCCATTACAAAAAATTACACACATACTTCGATATGTTGAAGAATGTAACTAGTTTCAGTCTTCATAATTGTCATTTGACTCATGTCATAATGTAATTCTTATGTATCTATCAAAAGAAGAAAGAAAATGTTTTTTGTAAAGCATGGGTTTCATGCTCAAGTCACTTTGTCATTAGTTCAAGCATCCATTGAATTCTCCTAGGGTTTTTCATGAGTCATGAGTCCTTTTCATATTGTAAAAGACCCTTTTGAGAGTTTGTATCAAGGAAAGAAAAAATATTTTGAAATTAGAAGTGTCTAGAAGGCTCCCAAAACTAAGTCGTCTAGCCAAGGAAAAGTCGGCCTAGACATAGCTAATGGAGCCTCTTGGAAAGACTATATAAAGATGGCTCTTCAACCTATTGAGAGACACATCAAGATTTTTAAAGTTTGTAATTTGTCTTCTAATGTTCACACATGTGAATGCACTAGGGTTTCTAGAGTTTCCTCAGGTCCAAAATTGTAGGAGGTGTTGCAGGTTGCCTTGGTGAGCACAAAAGGCTAGATTATCCATCATCTTGAAGAGATCTTGTTTCGTTTCCCTTGGATATCTTGTTTCACTGCACTTGGAGGGTTGGACAATCTCATCATGAAGGATATATCATGAACCATAGTTCTCTTACTGTCATCGTGTATCAAATGAAACTTTGTCTTAAACTGGGCAAGAAATTCAAAGTAGAAACGTAATTGGTGTTGCTCTTACGACTTAGTTGAATCAACATGCTCCTGTCTGTTGGGAAATGTAACTTGCTTCGGTCTTCATAATTTTCATGCGTCTCATGTCATTATGTAATTATTATATATTAGTCAAAAGAAGAAAGAAAATTGTAAGAATAAAATGGTATAAAGCATGGGTTTCATGCTTGAGTCTTTAGTTAATATGTCAGGCATCCATCGCATGCCTATAGGATTGTCTTGATTCAAAAGGTCATTGTCATTATGTAAAGACACATTTGGGCACCTGTATCAAAGAAATAAAATATTTTTTTATTTTGGAAAAATGTTTATAGTGTTCCCAAGAACAGGCAGCTAGCTAGTTGAAGTTGGCCACCCATTGGGCTTAAAGAGCCCTTGGAAGGATATATAAAGTAGACATTCGACCTTCTTTGAGAGACATCACACATGCACTTCATTTCAAAGCAAGTTTGCGGATAAGAAGAAATGTGAAGTACAAGTTGTAACTAGTTTCGGTCCTCATAATTTTATTTGGCTCATGACATGATGTGTCTCTTATGTACTTATCAAAAGAAAAGAATATTTATTGTAAAAGAAAATTTATTTACTAAAGCATGGGTTTCATGCTCAAAGTTTTTGGTTCCTAGGTCTAAGCACCCTTTGAGTGCTCTAGGGTTTTTGTCTTGAGTCAAAGTTTATGTCATGATGTAATAGACTCGATTGGGGTCTTGCATCAAGAAAGAAAATATGATTTTGATGTTTGAAAAATTCTATAAATAGCCCATGACCAATTTGGACAGCCATGATAGAGTCAGTCTAGAGAGGACCA
The DNA here is from genome assembly GCA_000404065.3 of Pinus taeda. Lineage (NCBI taxonomy): Eukaryota > Viridiplantae > Streptophyta > Pinopsida > Pinales > Pinaceae > Pinus > Pinus taeda. The sequence goes on from APFE031641397.1 coordinate 63,253, forward strand.
CTCTAGCCTTTTTGAAGACTATAAATAGGAGGGCTTAGAATTCCTCTAGTGACACACATCTTGGAATTTGATCTGTGATAGAAAAGTAGTGTGAGGAGGCTAGAAGATAAGAAATCACCGTAATGAAGAAAAGAAGAATCTCAGCAAAAAAAGAAGTGATCTCCTACTATTATTGTCCCACTCGTGTGAGTTTCTGTAATTCCTGGGTTATTGTAGGTACAAGTTTCTGGAAGCCGGAGTTGCGGACCTAATTGATGAAGCCAAAATTTAGAGAAGTTACAATCTTGGTAAGTTAAACCTTGTTGACTCATTGGAGATCTTGTTTTTGTTCAAGGAATATTGTTTGGTGGCTAGCTTGGTCTTAAGAAGTCTTTGTCTAGCTTATTTGTTGGTTGTCTTAGTCTTGGGAAGTCTTTGTCTGGATTATTTGGTGGAATTATTTTTACGATTAGTTGGTATATAAATTCAAGCATTATTAAATTTTGTGTTGCTAGAATGAAATTTTGTGTAGTTGGAATTAAACATTCCTTTTACAAACATTCAAGCTAATATTTATTTGTATGAACCATTAAAACCTACTTGACAAAAAGGGGAAAAATGATTTAAAGCCTTAGAAGCTACCACAACTAATATTCATATAGTAAAATACTGAAAAATAATTCATCCAAAAAAGTAGGTTACATTGATGTAGCATTGATCGGAGACAAGTCCACTTTGTATACTCCTCCCCTTAACCTCCCCATGTGCTCTATTAAAGAACATTATCATCACTGTAAGTTGTTTTATAATTTGGTTGAATTACAATTTTGAGGAATTTTTCAAGGTTATGGCAAAAGAACATTGTTAGGGTTTGAAGTATGCTTTTTTGAAGAAGAAACTAGTGTCGGTCTTCATAATTATAATGATGTCATGACTAGATGTAATTATTGTACTTGTCAAAAGAAAGAAAAAAAATATTTATTTCCAAAAAGAAAATTATTTTATTATAAAATGGGCTTCTTTCCCATTGGTTATTTTTCCTAGGTCAAAGCGCCCATTGATTGCTCTAGGGTTGTGAAGAAATTCAAATTCAAGGTCATGATGTAAAGCCCCTTGAAGGGCTCATGTATCAAAGAAAGGAAATATATTTTATGTAAAAAGAATGGTCTAGAAATTGCCAAAAGGATAGGTTGGCCTAGAAGAGGCCTAATTTAGCCCTCAAGAAGCCTATTTATTTCAATGGCTCTTAAAACACATTGTAACTAACAATTTTTAAACTCCATGCGAATTTTCATCAGTTGGAACTTTATTTTAATGGCTCTCAAAACACATTGTAACTAACAATTTCTAAACTCCACATTTATTTTCATTATAAATAGAAACATGTATCTCATGATAAACTAATAAGTAACGAGCAAGTTAAAAATCCAGAAACAATTCTTACCATCTACGTTGATCTCATATTTACATGAACTGAAGTATGTCAAAATTTAATCTAATGCAGAATCGCATTTGGAATCATACCACAATTAAAAAGCATAATATTTTTAGATCAAGGTCTTTCCTTCATGAAATCCTCTAGCACGGTTTAAATTCCCCTTTTCACTGCAAAGAAAGCCCTAGGTGAATGCAGTACTACCACTAGTAATAGTGTACACTGTAAATATCAATCGTCATTTGAAGTATGATGTGCTTCCTGGCTGAATGTTATGGAACTATACAAATCTACAATAGAAACTTCCAAATTTCCCCCCTACCTTATGATACAAGTGATGCCTATATACAAGCAATTGTTCAAGTAAGCGGGACATGGTAGTCCTATTGTTGTGAGGGTTTCAAATTATAGAGGTACAGTACATACCCAGGGTGGGGAAGTCAGGCCACTATAAGCATCCACGACAAGTGACTCTTCAGCATTTCAAAGACCTTGGAAGAAAATCCAATGTCGGATAGGTGTTGACGTCTATGGGTGGGACTCTAAGACACTTTTTTTTCCAGAAAACATTAGGCCCCCTCGCGATACTATCTATTATATCATAGTATGGATAAGAGTTATTTCACCGAGGTGAAAGAGGTGTTTTCCATAGGTTTCAGTTAGGGATACGTAAAGGTTAAAAAGGTTATTATTATATCATATTATACCTTGAGTGTAGCATATATTTATACCTTGAGCCCTATTCATTCATTCCTGATTTTATTAATGCTAGATATTTTGTGTTTGCAATTAATAAAAAAAATTGATTTTCTACTGCGGTAGAATGTAAAAAAAACATACGAAATATCTCAAAAGTGGGGTTGGAGTAGCAAACACTTACCAGAGACATTTTTTCCTCTTGCTCTACTCTTCCTCAAGCCCTAGAGCTGGATTTCCCTTAGGTCCTGTCACAATGGCGGAGGCTCTTCCTCTTGTAACTCAGAGGTGGGCGGAGGCTCTTCGTCTTATAGCTCTAAGGCGGGTTGAGGCGGGCGAGGGGTGATGGCGAAGGTCAGCATCCTCTTACAGCTCGGAGGTGGGCAAAGATGAGATCAGACTAAGACGATGGCAGAGGTTTTCCTTTTGCAGCTCGGATGTCGGCAAAGGTGGGCTCGGGCTAGCGCGATGGTGGGGTATTTTCTCTTACAGCTTGGAGGTAATCAGAGGTGGGGTTGATTTAGGCAAATGGCGGAGGCGGGCTTTCCTCTTGCAACTTGGAGATGGGTGAAGGCGGGCTCAAGCTAGGGTGATGGTAGATGCTTTCTTGTTGTAGTTCGGAGGTGGGCGGAGGCAAGATCAAGCTAGGTTAACAGAATGTGTGGAGGTCACCTTGGGCTAGGTTAACAAAATTTGTAGAGGAACTTTTTTTAATATTTGTATTGTTATATATATTATGTTGTGAATTTCATTCTTTTTTATTTGGTTTTTTTTTAATTTGTTTTTTGTTTTTTTAATTTTTAATTTCTTTTTATTTTTTGGTTTTTTTATTTTTTATTTTTTATAAAATATTAAATTAATATCATATTAATTTTTTCATATTATAATATATATTAATATATCATGATACACTAAACTCTAGATATGTATGGAAAGAATAACATACATAGAGGTGGAGAGATAGAGGGAGTGACAAGGGAGAGATGGAGATAGAGTGAAGGAGAGGGGAGAGAAGGAATTGACACAGAGAGAGAGAGAAGGAGAGGAGTGAGAGAGGGAGAGAAGGGTAAGAGAGAGAGGGAGGGAGACAAAAAGATGGATAGGGGGAGAGGGGGAGAGAGAGAAGGAGAGAGGGAGGGAGACACAAAGATGGATAGGGGGAGAGGGGGAGAGAGATAAGCAGAGATGGAGGGAGATAGTGATAGGGTTGAAGGGCAGAGAGAGAGAGAGAGAGAGAGAGAGAGATGGGGAGGGTGGAGAGAGAGGTCGGAGAGAAAAGGAGAGAGAAGAGGAGAGAGGGAGGGATGGAAAGGAGAGAGGGAGCAATAGATAGATGGACTTAGAGGGGGAGAAAGGGAGGGAAGAAGAAATACATAGAGAGCGAAAAGTGGAGAAAGAGAGAGAGGGAGTGACAAGGGAGAGATGGAGTTTAGTGAGTATGTAAGTTTAGGGGTCATATATATAGAGATACAAATAAGGTCTAGAGATGGAGAGAATGGGTGGGGAGAAGGAGAGAGGGAGGGGGATAGTGACGAAGTTGGAGGGAGGAGAGAGAGAGACAGAGGGAGGTGGGAGAGAGGGATAGAGAGCAAGGAGGAGACAGAATGAGAGAGGGAGGGCGAGAAAGAGATGGATTTAGAGGGGAGCTAATCTAAAATGTGTTTATGCATTTATCCATCATATTTGGATAAGGAAATTTTAGTATCAAGTTTGAACTTAGGGTGGAACTCCCAAGTTGTCAATGTAGAGCTTAATTAATGCATTGAACAATAACTAAATGATAATAAATAGGCAACATTATTCCTCATTTTGCAAGACATTACTTCTTTTCTACAGGTACCTTCGTCTGCTCATCAATGACAACAAAATATTATAATTTGTTAGTACCATGTTGCATAATCAATCAATTACAAACCGACTTTTAACACCAAAACATTACTTTAGTCGCTTTTCTAAAAATCATTATGAGACCCATTGGTGGGAACTCTGTTCATGGACAGTCATGGGTCGACCTTAATTCTTTAATGTGGGAGCCCCTTTCCAAGTCGGATCAACCCACCAACTCATCACACAGATGCCCCTACTGGACGGACGTCCTGGCGTGTCCAACTCACGACGCCCCTAGGGGCGACCAGGCACTCCGCCTTCATGCGGGTGCATCTAAGGCATGGTCGTTCACCCTGTTGTGCAAACCAATCAAAACAAATCTTTAGCTCATCAATGACAACAAAAAATTATTATTTGTTAGTACGTTCATGCTACATAATCAATGTATTATAAATCGGCTTTTAACACCTAAACATTAATTTAGTCAATTTTCTAAAAATCATTATGAGACACCCTGGTGGGAACTCAATTCATGGGTCGACCTTACTACGCATTTTTTCCCGACTACCGTGTCTCCTGGTTCACCCATCGCCTAACTCATCTAGTACGTCTACTTAACAAACTATTAAAGTGAAAATGTAAATTATGGTTTAAACGTAAATGAGCTTCTCTGTAAGAACCCGATTCCTATTATTAGAGCCTCAATCTATTATACACTAACAGATCTATTTTACTGTTGTTTTGCAAGTAATAAAAGGAGCTTGCTGACCTTCTCACAAATTTTTAAACATTTACATCTTATCATTTTATCATAAGCAACATAAATTAAGATGAGCATTCCATTGATATCAACTTAACAAGAGTAGTTCATAGAAAAATACTTGTTCCGGTGGTTGATGACGATATCTTTGTCGTATAGCTCCAGCTGAACGCTTCCTTCTCACCGACCCAACCGGATTTACCACCCAGCCAACTAGGAAACAAATTCCTAGCCCAGGAAACCTCCACAGGTTCCCTAGCCCTCCGTGCCCAAGTCCAACCAGATATAGTGTGTCCTCAAGAAGAATGTGCCAAACCAGATAATAATACTTTCCTCCTCTCAAACCCAAGAAACCTCCATAGGGTTCCAAGGTCTCCCAAAATCATAACAAGTCCAAACAATCACAACCAACCCCCACATTCATAAGCAAAACCTCCCAAAAACTCCCCCTTTTCTCCCTTCCCCCTTCCCTTTTTATACCCTCCTTCCATTCTCCATCTCAACCACCTCTCATTAATGTCATTCACTTCTCACCCATCCCTATAGTTGACTTCTATTCTCCCAAGTAAGTTAGGAGTACATTTGGAAATGTGAGATGTAATTACATGGAGAGGACCATGTCTACTCCTTAGTAAATGTGAGAGTACACTGGGTAATGTGAAATGAATATATATATATA
>APFE031641403.1:0-18540 GCA_000404065.3 Pinus taeda
AGTTGTTGCAAGAGTAGGTCTACATGTTGAAGATGTTTTTCCCGGTGAGGTTGTAGATGAGAAAGTCATCAAAGAAAACAAGGACAAATTTTTTGAGATATGGTTTGAGCAAGTGCTTCATGAGGCTCTGAGAAGTGGATGGGGCATTATAGAGACCAAATGGCATGACCAGGAATTCATAATGGCCTTCATGAGTTCGGAAAGCAGTCTCCGGAATGTCTACTTCTTTCATGCGTATTTGGTGATAGCCTAAGTGAATATCTAGCTTAGTAAAGAATTGAGCCCCATTTAGTTCATCCAGCAAATCATCAACAACCGAGATGGGGAATTTATCTTTGACCGTTAGCTTGTTGAGGGCCCTGACGTCTGGACACATGTGCCATTCCCCATATTTCTTGAGCACCATGACCACAGGTGATGAATAAGGACTGATGCTAGGACGAATGACACTAGATTCTAGGAGTTCCTTGATGATTTTTTCAATCTCATTATTTTGGGCGAAAGGGTATCTATATGGGTGCATATTCGGTGGTTGTGCCGCTGGGACCAAAGTAATGCTATGATCATGTTCCCCTCTAGAGGGTGGAAGCTCATGAGGTTTGTTAAAGACCTGTGGATGACTATTTAAGACTTGTTGCATCTCAGGATGAATATGGGCTCGAAGGCCTGGATGGCATTAATTTGGGCAATAAATCCATGGTGGCCCTTTTTTAACAATGTTTCCATCTGATGCGAGTTGATGAGGGAAGGAGTACCTGCCTAGAGTCCGCAGAGGGTATGTGAGTGGTCATTCTTCTTAAGCTCATATATAACTCCTATAAATCCATTGTGAATGGGGCAAGTTTGCGGAGCCATTTAGCACCCAAGACAATGTCACACCCACCCATGTTGATGGCAAACATGTGGGTCTTTAGGTGGTAATCTCCCATCTGAAATTTGATATTTTCATAATGGCCTTCACATTTCATTGTCCCCCCATTAGCAATCTGGACTCTCTAATGGATAAAGTTATGCGTGTTGCCACTATCAATCAATACTACTACACGACGATGTTTAATAAAGCCTCTAATTTTGAGAGTTTGGGGAGAAGAAATGCTTGCCAAAGCATGGGGCGAGATAACTGGTTCTTCTGGTGTAGTTGGGAGCTCATTGTCTAGCTAGTTCTCCTCATCTTCCTCCTCTGGTCCCTTAAAGGGTGGGGCTTCCTCAAATGAACTGTGATTAGTAGCATCAATTTGAAAGAATTTGGGTTCCTTACATTTATGCCCAGGGAGTATTTGTCATCACAGTAGTAACACAATCCTTGCTTTCTTCTTTCATCCATTTTTTTAGGGGATACCTTTTGAACCTTAAGTGTTTGGGTAGCGCCCTAAGCTTGGGTGGGGCATCCCTTGGCTATTAAATTTGGACGAGGCGATTGGGCCGCTAAAGCATGTTCCACTTCGATGGCCTTTTTGCAAGCTTCCATCCATGTGGTTGGGTGGTGCATCTGGACGTGGGCTTGGATGGCGTCTTTGAGACCACTTATAAAAGATTCCAAGTAGAATTCATCTCCCAGACCTACTGTGCGGAAGGCCAACTTCTCAAAGGCTGTAATATAGTCATTTACTATGCCTGTTTGTCTGACCTTAGTAAGATGACCCAAAATATTAGATTCACAGTCAAAGTGGTCACAAATGGATTTTGCGAACACCTACCAAGTAATTGTCCTTGGATAGCATTTATAATGCCACTGCCACCATTGCCATCTTTCTTGGTCCAAGTAAAGGCCTCCCACACGTAGTTTAGTTTCATCATCTACGATGTGATTCAGAGTGAAATATTGTTCCATTTTTGCTACCCATATTGATGGATTAGTGCCATCAAATTTGTACATGTCGAGCTTGGGAGGTCGAGGGTGGGAATATTGGTGATTTCCATGGAAGTGAAGATTATGGCTAGATTCTCCTTCATGTTCTTCTTCATTAAAAGCATATGCGTTCGATTTTAACAGTAACTTGCCCTTTGTGATGGTGTCTTGTAATGTATGGATCTTCTTCATTAATGCCTCCAACTATTTTTCAATGGTTTCCATCTTCTCATTGGCCATAGCTTGAGCTTTGGTTTCTACCATACACAAATCTAGGTCACTTGTCATCACTGTGAAAAACTTTGGGACCACCTGAAAATTGAAGCTGACAAGTGAATGGTACCACTGTGCTCAGCTCGTCGTCTTGATTCTTATGGGCTAAGTCTCTTATAAGCATCTCGTGCGGGCCTCAGTTTGTTTTTTTTTTTACTTACTCCGAACGGAGTTTTACTCCACGCTTATCAATACTACAGTAGCCAATTTCTAGAAAAGTTAATCCCGCCCAATGTCCTGCGAGAATAGCCCCAAGGTATAGGAGCCACAAGCCTCCTTGCATAGATGGTCAGATCCGTCTGCGAAACCCTTAACTACTGAATGTGATTTGGACCGTGGCAGCGACCAAACCCCAGCTGCTAGATCTGAATGGTATTGTGGTGGTAGACCCTGAACTGGTGGATCTGATTGTTGCGGCAGTGACAGAACCCCAACTACTAGATCTGATCTAGCAAAGAAAAGGATGGGTGATCTTTAGAGAGACAAGGGAACTATGGTCTCAAGGAGTGTCAAGTGCTACATATCACAATATACATAAGGGTCCAACAATAGTACTCGGCCTAATCTTTGAGGGCACTAACTAAGGAGGATCAACCATACCCTTAGCAGTACTACTCGAATACCCTATTGTATGAGTGAGTAATCTCCCTGGGTGTTGTTCTCGGTGTACTGTAGCAGCGAGATGGCCGACGGTTTATCTACAACGAGGTTTCCGGTGAGCCTAGGGGGCTTCCGATATACCCAAAGGTTATGTGGAAGATAGTCTATGCGTAGTTCTGTCTAATGCGCTACTACTCGAAGGGGTACCCACAAGGGTTACAAGGAAGTCCAACAAGCGTGACCACCTCTTGTATTTCCTGTGTGCATGCCTCCTCAAATCCGCAAGTTTATGTGCTCAATGACAGATCACGTGGTTCAAAGACGTTGGAACATGTCTCTAGCCAAAAAAAAATTCTGCTAAAATTGGAGATACCACCGGCCCTTGAAAGTGCTCTGATTCCACTTGTTATGATCTTGACCTACGAGAAGATGCCAGAATACCAAATATATGAAGAAACACAACCCAGAACATGGAACAAAATGAGAAATAACAATATGTATTTTATTATTCAGAGATTAAAGCAATGTTCACTTGCCTCTTCGAGGGGGCAACCTCTAATAGAGCGGGGCTCAATTACAAAATAAGACACGACGCTCCTCAATGGGGAGTCTCTATCCTTTATATAGGATTCATACATACAATACCATGGGTCAGTACCATGAATCTCTTAATACCATCTATCTAATACCATGACCCATTTGCAACTAACTGTGGTCCCTTTCTTTAAATGCGGGTCAACCACTTACAATTATTAATATGGGCTTTATTGACTCTTTAACTAACTACAACTATGACTCGACCCTATTACATAAATAAGGGGGTTAGGGTTGGACTCTAACAGTAACCTTCATGACAGATAATTATTATAAGTTGAACGAAGTACTTGTATAAACTAAAGGGAGAGCTCGATTCAAAATAAAAGCTCGTCTTGCATCACAACAGATATACGGTCTAGTCTCTGTGAAAGATACATGTCTTTGTCTCAATGCGTTGAAAGGTCTTCCAACCTCTACATGATTTTTTTTAAGAAGGTCTAAGAAATTTTCTTGTGGCTTATGAAGACAAATTCGATGGCCAGACTCTGAACCATTGACATGTGTTGGAAGAAATAAGACATATTGATGATCTATTTTACTATGACTGGAAGATTGGTGTTAAGTCAAATCTAGAAATCATATGGATATTACAAATTTAAGTGACTGGGCTTAATTCTTCAGATTTGTAGCACTATCTATGTTCTAGAAACACCTTATGATAGTGCCATTGATTTTGTTGACAGTACACCTTTTATTATAATAGAGAATTTTAATATATGACAGTGTCCCCTTCGAAAGAAAAATACTTGTATCATTACAGACCTATAAACCTTGGTGTAGCTTTTTTTCCCCTCTTCTAGGGAAAAAAGACTGCAAGACTCATCTCAATACAACAAGGCATAATTACAATTATTTCTAGAGTGAAACTACAGTCAAAACTCTTGGATCCGACCCTGTATTTGTTGACTACCAAGAAGAGTATATTCATGCCTAATTTTTGTGATTCAGATCTGTAGTCTTATAATGAAAATTGTTGATGACTTAAAATTTGTATGAGCTGACTTGTGTGTTACAACATGAAAATAGAAGCAATGATAGTATTAGTGACCTTGAGGGCTTCATTTGAATTTGTTGTTGCAGAGAACTTGCATAACTAGACATACAACCTTGACCTATTAATTAGTTTTGATTGGAGAAAACATTGATAATACATTTTACGTGACAATGACCCTATACCATAATCTTATTGTATCTGAGGAAGTTACCCTTGACATTAACCTTGGCCTGAATGTGTTCTAATAATTATGACGTAGTGATATTCTTTGTGACACTATTGTAAACATTAACTGTGCACAATGATCAATATTTGTATTATAATTTTGATGACAAAAATGTAACAATAGAACAATGATGCATGGACTCTTGACAATGATAGATTATGAACTAGTGATATGGATGTATACAACAATAGTGATAGCATAGTGATGTAACAATGAAGATGTAGTGGTATTGGACAGTATTGTAGCGTGTGTAGCATTAATGGTAGAGATAGAATCAACAGTTGCAGATGTGAGCAGTGGTAGTGATAGGAGTTGTAGTAGCATAGTTGTATAGAGCACCATACATATGTAGTAGTGCAAATGATGTAGTAGTAGTTGTACATTGTACTTGGGGCCATTATCCTTGTTATGTGAGCCTCAACCTCCATGGATAATTTTCTTCCTTCCATCTTGCTGGTAAACCTTGGGAGTTTTGTACTTCTGTCTATATTTCTTTGGTAAAATATTGTATGACACACTTACATAATTATGTACAATCATACATAATACAACGCTTTCTTAAGCCAAATCTTATGTATTTCCTTTGATATTATGTTGGTTTTGTTATGTTCTAATGCTCTAAATGTTTCTATAGGTTAACTAACCAATTGAAAAAAAAAAGAGGAAATATTGATTCAAGCCCCTCTCAGTATTTCCAACAAACCGTTTCCACTTGGCTTGTAGTATATGAGCTTTGAATTCCATGAAAATGTGCATATTTTGTTATTTTATACATATCCGCAAAAATGACATCCTTATCTTTTTTATTTTGGTAATGAAATTGATCAATATTTCTTCTTGTCTTTGATTTGGTATTTGTAAGGGTTGAAGTGGTGCCAAAGAACTAATGGTCTCCTGTTTATTTAGTTGGCACAACTTGCATTGTCTCACAATATTTTTTATATCCTTTTTTATTACTTCCACAAATAGTTTTTTCTATCCTTTGATATGTTTTGAGGAACCTTGAATGTATGGCCATGTGAGTTGTATTAAACTTTGTTAATATTTGTTTTTTTAAATTTGTTTTAGGAGAATAAAATATTTTATCCTTGTACCTATTACCCACCACTTGTGGGTAGTATCCATACGACAAAATGTTTCTCCTAGATGGTCCTCAGTTGACAACTAGCAGCTCCTTGTAGCCACCAGATAACTCGATGTGCCACTATCTCTGCCACCCGATCCACTCCGCTACCTGATCCAACTATATGCTCCCTCACCCATCCACTATGATCGTATGTTTGAAGGTGGGCCTTCCAACCCTGAAGGTATGGATTTTCATTTTGTAGTTGGGTAATTTTGTTTACTTATCATGGAAACTTTTGGGCATGGATTAGTGGGGGGATTTAGTATAAAGAGTCAGTTTGGCTTGTATTCTTGTCTCCTTTGTCCAATTTTATGGTTAACCTTATATCCTAGTCTTGTGGGACCTCCTTTATTAGCTACTAGCTTTAGAGGTGGCGCTACATGGGAAACCCCAATTTTGGTAGCGTGGTCCCACTCCCTAACACCATATACATCACTCCTCTCTGATCATTATAACCCTATTCACCATATTACCCATTTGGGTCCACATTTGTCCACTGGGTCAATAAGGAGTTAGCCTTTCCTGCCCCTTATCCACACCTTGGGTCTGGCCTATAACGATGCCCCAGATGTTGATGCAACTCAAAGCAAAGGAAAAAATATAATTTGGCCACTGTCAATAGGAAACGTACCACAAAATGCAAAAGATAGTTGAGACTTAAAAACTTAGCACGTGGGAAAAGCCAACATGAACTCTACCCCTATCATTATGGCCATCACCCTAGTTCCTAGGGCCCCTTATATTGGCCCCTTTCATAATTAAGGAACCCATGATTGTCCCAACTCCTAGCGGATGATGAACTTGTTGGAAAAAGTAACTATGTTTGGTCTTTAATAATGTACTTGAGTTATTATGTAATGTACTTTCCCAAAGAATAAATAAAATAATAATTATTATTATTATTGTGACTTATTAAAGCATGGGTTTCATGCTTGGGTCACCATGTTTTAGGTCAAAGTCCCCATTGAGGACTTCTAGGATTTATTCTGAGTCTATAGAATTATTGTACATTTAAAGAGACCCTTCTTGGGCTTTTGAATAATGTAAAAATGTTAAGTATTGAGTCAAACATGAATTATGTAATCTCCAAACCATGTCGACCTAAGAGAAGATCAAGTTAGCCTAAGGACCCATTCGATCCCACTAGAATCCTATAAAAGGAAGGAATTCAAATTCATTTCGAGCATCACTTCTCATTCTCTCTCTCCTGGGCATAAGTGCAGAATCTATTTGCTGGGCAGAAGTGCAAAGTAGGAAGCGAGGAAAGTCTGTTGCTAGGAAGATGAAGTGAATGCGATTTTGAGGGAGTCTAAGGAGTCAAGGAAAATCTAAATTTTGGTGGTGGTCTCTCTCTATTTCGTGTTTTGGATTGGGAGAATGAAGTCTTCCAAGTTGGACTACTGCTGGAAGCTATTTGCTGCTGCATGTTGCTGCATAGTCGAAGTTGCTGGGAAAAGGTCAACCTTATGGAGGCTGACTTGGTGTGGAGGGAAGGTCTAGTCTTGGTCTATGGTGAAGAGTCTTAAAGAATACTATTGAAAGGAAGAATTGCTTTGACTAGTTTTTCCCCTCGAGGGAGGTTTTGCCTTGGCATGTGCCAACATCTTGTGTCTATTGTTTTATTCACTGATGCTTTTGGTAATTGCTTGATGAACTAAAGAAATAAGTTATACAGAATCGTCATAATAAGAAGCATCACAAGTAATTAGCAAGATCACGAAAATCTTTACTGCCTTTCTGATTTTCCAACATGGTATCAGAGATTTGATGAAGAAAGAAGAAAAAGGAAGATCCATTCATAGGCACTATCTTAGGGAAGGAGACTGTCATATTCAAGGAAGATGTCTAACTCTATCAAGGGGGAGATGAAGCTTGAAGGAGCATCTAAATTCATATCCTAGAAGAAGAGGATGGGCCTAATCCTCGAGAAGAAAAAGGCGATAGACTTGGTTAAAGAAAATGTAAAGAAGTCTACAAAAGAAGCCAATGATGCCAACAAAGTGAAATTCAAGGATCTAGAATTGGTGGCTATGACTCTGATGGTAGAAGGAATAAAAGATAATCTTGTCCCATTCATAGCTAACATCGATCATTGTCATGATATGTATGAAGCCTTTTCGAAGTTGTTCACTATTAAAAACATTAGTCAAGTAGAAAGTTTGAAGAATGAGCCGAGGACTACGAAGATGACTAAAGAAGATACCGTGGAAACCTTCTTTGTGAACATAGCTAGACTCAGGGATGATCTCTTGGCAATTAATGAGACTATTCCGGAAAAAGGTAAGTATCTCATGTATTTTCAGTTTTGGGCTCATGCATTCATTTAGTTTTGATTATGATAAATACTAATCACCATTCTCCCTGTATTGTCTTGATTAGGGAAAACATCCACAAGAAGGAGGATCTCTCAAGACAAGGTTAGTCAAGAAAAAAAGGGAAAACATATGCAAGAAGAAGGATATAATCAAGACAAGGTTAGTCAAGAAACAAAGTGAAAACATCTACAAGAAGGAGGATCTCTCAAGGCAAGGTTAATCAAGAAACAAAGGTATTCTTTGAATTCATTGATTGAAAAGATTGTTAATTTAATGATCTATTACTAACCTTGTTATGAATAGCAGTATTGAATCCTAGTGATTCTTGTTAGGGTGATTCATCTCTTGATAAATCTACACACCCCACTCTTATCTCATTTGGTAGAACCCTAGACAAGTTCTGGAAAACCCTAACAAGAATCAGTTCAATGAAACCCTAGCCCTAGGGTTTGGGTTCCTTAAACGATGGAGACATCTTGTATTTATTGGAGTTTTTTGGCCAACAAATTATTGGTATTTCCTTGGAGACCCTTGCCATTAGATTCTACTTGTCTTGCTGGTCTTGGTGGTATGTGGAGCATTCTATGGGCCCTCACAGTTTATGACATTTTCCCAGATGAAGTTGAGGCCTTGTTTTGTGGTTCAAAACCCCATAGGGTTGTTGAGGTGGCACTAAATTATTAAAGATGTGGAAATGACATTGCATTGGTTAATTATGTGGCTCCATGGATGATGATGTGGCAACCTAGTCAAAACCTCAACAGTAAATGATGTGGCGGGATGATGATGTGCTAACCTGGTCAAAACCTCAGCAGTGAATGCTGTGTTGGCTTAACAATGGATATATTTAAGATGATGAACTTATATTAAAATAAATATATTTAGAATTCTATTATTAAAAAAATTACATAAATAATAATAAAAGGAAAGATATTAAAAAAAATAAGAACAAGAAACAAGAAAAAGAAAATTGAATTATCATGGTCCAAAAGTTAATTTATGAATTTTTAATTTTTTTTATATATAGTCATAAATTTTGGAAATAATTGGCACAAAATTAAAAATTTGATAGTTTGTTCCAAAATTATTGATCCAATGTTATATTTTGGACAAATCTAAGCTGGGATCCTCCTTTTGTGGATGACTAAGTTTGAATTTCAGTTTTGTGCCTTCCTCCATTTTGTCATACACACTTCTTGGACACTCATCTTATCTATAAAAGGAAACCACAAATCATTCTACTAGTGGAAAAAACTTCAACGATTATCCTCTGATGGAGTAGCTTTGAAATTCCAATCGTAAGGAGTCCCAATGATACATTGTATGGGGTTTTGATCGAAGTTATTTTTTTGGAGGAAGGATTTCGTTTTTTTTCTTTATTTCTTGTTTTGTAGGAGGGACTCAGATCTATATGAAATAACATCATGCATCAAATATTCTATTGCAATTAAAATATTGCTCAGTTTGACAAGACAAACTCTATATCTAGTCCAAAATTTCTCTATATAGTTACCTTCTGCAACCTTCTTCTGTTGCCTTGATCATTGAAGGGATTATCATCTATGGCCTCTTTCATTTATCCAAGAAGCTGAGAGGTTGTGCACAAAAGTTTGATTGAGCTTTGGTGGTGGTTGTGTATGTATGTGTGTGATCTCTGTATAGTGTACTCCCTGGCCTAGATGAGTTCTTTCTTATTACCTATTCCCAATAAAAAATTCTCTTCACCTCCCCTTGTGCCTCATTGCCCATTTTCTTGTTGAGAAGCCAGTGAAGGACACGTCTTTTGTTACACCTATACGTACAATTCAAAACAAAGTTGAATTCACAAGATAGTAACCTTCATGATAGATAATGCTCAAAAGATGAATGAAGTACATGTATAAACTAAAGAGAGAGTCCAATTCAAAAGAAAATCTCATCTTGCATCACAACATATATATGATCCAGTCTCTGTGAAAGATACATGTCTTTGTCTCAATGCTTTGAAAGGTCTTCCAACCTCTACATGAAATTTTTTTGGTTTGAGTAATTTGCTTGTGGCTTATGAAGACAAATTCGATGGCCATACTCTGAACCATTGATGTGTGTTGGAAGAACTAAGACATATTGATGATTTCTTTTGCTATGACTAGAATATTGGTGTTAAGTAAAATCTAGAAATCATATGGATATTACAAATTTAAGTGATTGTGCTTAATTCTTCATATCTGTAGCACTATCTATGGTTGAAGTACTATGACCACTGAGTTTCATAATCTATGAATTTATACCAAGAACTAAAGCAACAACCTTTGGATCTATGTTTTGGAAGCACCTTATGACAATGCCCTTGATTATGCTGACAATACACCTTTTATTATAACAAAGAATTTTAATATATGAAAATGTCCCTTTTGAAATATAAATGCTTGTATCATTGCAGACCTATATACCTTGATGTATCCTTTTGGCCTCTCTTCTAGGGCACAAATACTACATGACTTGGCTCAATACAACAAGGCATAATTACAATCATTTTTGAAGCAAAACTACATTCAAATCTCTTGGATACAAACTTGTATTTGTTAACTGCCAAGAAGAGCGAGTTCACGTCTCAATTTTGTGATTCAGATCTGTTGTCTTATAATGAAAATTGTTGAGGACTTAAAATTTGTACGAGCTAACCTATGTGCTACAACATGACAATAGAAGTAATGACAATATTAGTGACCTTCAGGGATTCATTTGAATTTTCTGTTGCAAAGAGATTGCATAATTAGACATACAAACTTGACCTATGAATTCATTTTGATGGGAGTAAACATTGAAAATACCTTATATGTGATAATGACCCTATTCCATAATCTGTTTTATCTGAGGTAGTTACCCTTGACATTGACCTTGGACTAACTGTGTTCTGATAGTTATGAGGCAATGATCTTCTCTGTGACACTATTGTAAACAATATTGAACTTTCACAATGATCTTGCATTATAATTTTAATGATAGAAATGTGAAAGTAGAACAGTGATGCATAGACTCTTGACAAGGACATATTGTGATATAGTGATATGGAAATATACAACAATAGTGATAGAAGAGTGATGTAACATTGAAGAGGTAGTGGCATTGGATAGTAGTGCAACATGTGTAGCAGTAGTGGCAGAGATAGATGTAGCAGTTGTAAAGGTGAGCAGTGGTAGTGATAGGAGCAATAAAAACATTGTTGTATGGATCAATGAACATATGTGGTAGTGAAAATGATGTAGTATCAGTTGTACATTATACTCGGGGCCATTCTCCCTAGTACATGAGCCTCAACCTTCATGGAGCATTTTTTTCCCTCCAGCTTGCTCGTAAACCTTGGGAGTTTTGTACTTACATCCATATTTCTCTGGTAAAATGTTATATGTACACTCATACATAATAAAATGCTTTCTTAAGCCAAATATTGTGTATTTCCTTTGAAAATATGTTGGTTTGGTTTTGTTTTAATGCTCTGAATGTGTCTGAAGACTAACTAACCAATTGAAAAGAAAAAGAGGAAATATTGATTCACTCCCTCTCAGTATTTCCAACAATTGGTATCGGAGCATGTACTTCAATGGAATATTAAAAACTTGAAGGCAAGTCCATAACATTTAGTATTTATTGACCAGATGATTGATGATTCCGAAGAAGATGTCAAAACCCTCAAAGAGAAGGTTCGAATACTAACACGTGGTTGTGAGATATCCATAACCTTTTATTGCATCCTTCACAATGAACATGAAGAATTGAAGGCCGAAAAGAAGAAAATTGAGGCAAGTACATATTTTACTATTGTTTAGTATATCTGGCTTTGAGCTCAATTTGATAAGATACAATCATCTAAAAAGGACAAGGAACTTGATGAAGCCAAAAAGGAATTGGAGGATCTGAAAAGAAAATTGCTAGAGGCTAACAATAGGGAAAGAACCTTGACAAACCAACTCAAGGAAAAGCCAAGAGAACGGAACAAGTAGAATATGGAGAAATAGATCACCTCCTTGAAGAGGGAATTTGAAGAAGCCAAAAGGGTTGAGGATATCTTAAAAGGTCGAATAAAGCAGAAGGAAGAAGACTGTATAAACCATTAGTAGGAAATCACCACCTTGAGAGTTGAAATAAAAAAAATTGAAAGAAAAACTCAAAAGTTCATAGGTCTTGGAAGACATTATTAATTGCCAGAGATCACCTCTCATCATGACAGGTTTTGGATGTATTGGTGAGTCCTCACATTCCAATGATAAATATAAATCGCATGTCAAATAAGATAAAGAACACCCACAAGAAGAGAAGCCTCATCCAAATGATGAAGAACAACCACAAGAAAATAAATCTTATGTAAGGAAGTCCTATCCCAAAAATGAAGAGAAACCAAACATTAATTAGTCCCATCCGAAGAATGGAGAGAAGCCCAAAGTCAAGGTACTAAACAAATAAACCAAAACAGAAAGCTAGAAGACCAATGCCTCAAATTAGGATGATGCTTTCAAGACACCAACTCCTGATAGAGAATTTAGGAGTGGAGAGGAGAAAAAATATTCTCAAGGATGAGACACCTTCAACAGATCTTCACCCTATACACTTAGGTATGAAAATACATTTCATGGTTATTGTTACACATGTTCTAACTATGACCACAAAGCTCAATATTGTAGGGAATATAGTAGAAGTATTGATAGAGGGTTTTATCAAAGCCTTGAGAGCATGCTTTTTGGGAGATAATATAGACTCCCTTACACCCATGATAGGAGGAATTACAACTCTTTTTCCCCATTAGTCAGATCAGATATTGTGTGCTACATATGTCACAATCTTGTTCATTTCCACGCGATTGTAAATCTAGATTGAAGTGGATCCCACAGAACCAGGAAAGAAGGAATGCATAATGTTATCTATGTCACAATATCATTCATTTTGCTCAATATTGTAAAAGTAATTTTACATGGACTCCACAGAATCAGGAAGGAAGGTCATTCACGAGGCAGGAAGACAAGACCACTAGGGTCTAGTAGAGAAAACATGTTTCTCTATGATTTCACACATGATTGGTAGATTCACAGAGATAGGGGGAGCTTGTAGGAGAAACATATTTTTTAGGGGGAGCATCAACACAGGATTTGATATGGCAGGAAAGCATGTTGACAGGGGGAGTCTATGTAGAGGTACATTGCACAAGTCTACAATTGACAAACATCCAACATGGACATAATAGAAAGAAAAATATGTCAAAATCATAACAGGTTTAGGGGGAGAATAATTAAAAGATTACAGGTCCAAAGAATTAGGCACATTTTCAGGGGCAGGTTACATTTTGATGCACCATTCACCCTTTTCCATTGATGTCAAAGGGGGAGAGAAAATTGGATGGATTGAGGGGGAGAGAGAGAGAGATGTAGGATGAAACATACCTCATCTTGCCAGGTGTGTTGAAATCGGTGACAAAGGGGGGGATTGTTGAATAGGTTTCCATTGATGTCAAAGTGAGGCTGGTTACAGGATGATTATGTAGGTGTGAAACAGGTCATTAATGTCATAACAAGAGGAGGTATGTAGGGGATGATGTAGTTGGATGAAACACTAGCCCTAGGGTTTGGGTTACTTGGACGATGGAAACATCTTGTCTTGATTAGAGATTTTGGAGAAATAAATTATTGATATTGTCTTGGGTACTCTTTCCATTATAATCTACTCGTCTTGATGGTTATGGTAGCATCTAGAGCATTCTATGGGCTCTCACGGTTTGTGAGATTTTCTCAGATGAAGTTGAGGCCCTAGTTTGTTGTTCAAAACTCCATAAGGTTGTCGAGGTGACATTAAATTATTAAATATATGTCATTGAAATTGCATTGGTTAATGAAATGGATCCATGGATGATGATGTGGCAACTAAGTCAAAACCTCAGCAGTAAATGATGTGGCAGCTTAATCTATGGATATATTTAAGATGATGAGATTATATTAAAAGAAATATATTTAAAAATATTATATATTAATAAAAAAAGAAAGTAATATTAAAAAAAATGAGTAAAAAAAAACAAGAAACCATAAATACAAGAAAGAAAGAAAGAAATAAAGAAAAGGAATTACCATGCTCCAAAAGTTAATTTATTGGAGATTTTTGTATTTTTTAGTCGCACATAAAGGGAAATACCTGGCCCAAATTAAAAAATAAAAAATTTGGTAGTTTGTTCCAAAATTATTGATCCAATGTTATATTTTGGACAAATCTAAGGTGGGCTCCTCCTTTAGTGGACGACTAAGTTTGAATTTCAATTTTGTTCCCTTCTTCCATTGTGTCAGACACACTTCTTGGACACTCTTCATATCTATAAAAGGAGAACTCATATCACTTTACCGATGGAAAAAACTTGAACGATTATTCTCTAATGGAGTAGCTTTGAAATTTCAGCTGTAAGGAATCCCGAGCATACATTATATGGCGTTCTGATCGAAGTTTTTTTTGGGAGGAAGGGTTTCATTTTTTCTTTCTTTCCTGTTTTGTAGGAGGGACTCAAATCTGTCTGAAATAACATCATGCATCAAATCTTCTAGTGCATTTAAAATATTGTAAGAGTCTAACAAGAAAAACTCGATACCTAGTCCAAAATTTCTGTCTATAGTTACCTTTTACGGATTTCTTCTGCTGTCTTGATCGCTGAAGGGATTATCATCTGTCACCTCTTTCATTTATCTTAGAAGTTGAGAGGTTATGCATAAATTTTGATTGAGATTTGGTACGCTATTGAGAGGCCAGTGAAGGACGCCTCTCTGTTACACCTCTACGCACAATTCAAAGCAAAGTTGAATTCACAAGATAGTAACCTTCATGACAGATAAGGCTTATAAGTTGAACGAAGTACTTGTATAAACTAAAGAGAGAGACCGATTCAAAATAAAAGCTCGTCTTGCATCACAACAGATATACAGTCTAGTCCCTGTGAAAGATACATGTCTTTGTCTCAATGTGTTGAAATGTCTTTCAGAAGGTCTAAGCAATTTTCTTGTGGCTTATGAAGACAAATTCGATGGCCAGACTTTGAACCATTGACATGCGTTGGATTAAATAAGACGTATTGATGATTGGTTTTACTATGACTGGAAGATTGGTGTTAAGTCAAATCTAGAAATCATATGGATATTACAAATTTAAGTGACTGGGCTTAATTCTTCAGATTTGTAGCACTATCTATGTTCTACAAACACCTTATCATAGTGCCCTTGATTCTGTTGACAATACACCTTTTATTATAATAGAGAATTTTAATATATGACAGTGTCCCTTTCGAAAGACAAATACTTGGATCATTACAGACCTGTAGACCTTGGTGTAGCTTTTTTGCTCCTCTTCTAGGGAAAAAAGACTACAAGACTCATCTCAATACAAGGCGTAATTGCAATTATTTTGGAGTGAAACGACAATCAGAACTTTTGGATCCGAACCTATATTTGTTGACTGCCAAGAAGAGTAAGTTCAGGCCTACTTTTTGCGATTCAGATCTGTATTCTTATAATGAAAATTGTTGATGACTTAAAATTTGTACGAGCTGACCTGTGTGTTACAACATGAAAATAGAAGCAATGATAGTATTAGTGACCTTGAGGGGTTCATTTGAATTTGCTGTTGCAGAAAGCTTGTATAACTGGACATACAACCTTGACTTATGAATTAGTTTTGATGGGAGTAAACATTGATAATACCTTATATGTGACAATGACCCTCTACCATAAACTTATTGTATCTGAGGAAGTTACCCTTGACATTAACCTTGGCCTGAATGTGTTCTAATAATTATGAGGCAGTGATATTCTTTGTGACACTATTGTAAACAATATTGACCATGCACAATGATCAATATTTGTATTATAATTTTGATGACAAAAATGTGACAATAGAACAATGATGCATGGACTCTTGACAATGATAGATTGTGAACTAGTGATATGGAAGTATACAACAATAGTGATAGCAGAGTGATGTAGTGGTATTGGACAATATTGTAGCGTGTGTAGTAGTAGTGGTAGAGATAGAAGCAACAATTGTGGATGTGAGTAGTGGTAGTGATAGGAGTTCTAGTAGCATTGTTGGATGGAGCACTAGACATATGTAGCAGTGTGAATGATGGAGTAGTAGTTGTACATTGTACTTGGGGCCATTATCCTTGGTATGGGAGCCTCAACCTTCAGGGATAATTTTCTTCCTTCCATCTTGCTAGTAAACCTTGGGAGTTTTGTACTTCTGCCCATATTTCTTTGCTAGAATTTTGTATGTACAGTCTTACATAATTATGTACACTCATACATAATACAATGCTTTCTTAATCCAAATCTTGTGTATTGCCTTTGATATTATGTTGGTTTTGTTATGTTTTAATGCTTTGAATGTGTCTGTAGATTAACTAACCAATTAAAAATAAAAAGAGGAAATATTTATTCACGCCCCTCTCAGTATTTCCAACAAACCTTTTCCACCTGGCTTGCAGTATATGAGCTTTGAATTCCATGAAAATGTGCATATTTTGTTAGCTTATCCATATATGCAAAAATGACATCCTTATCTTTTCGATTTTGGTAATGAAATTGATCAATATTTCTTCTCGTCTTTGATTTGGTATTTATAAGGGTTGAAGTGGTGCCAAAGAACTGATGGTCTCCTCTTTATTTCTTTGGCACAACTTGCATTGTCTTACAATATTTTGAATATCCTTCTTTATTACTTCCGCAAATAATTTTTTTTGATCCTTTGATATGTTTTGAGGAACCTTGAATGTATGGCTATGTGAGTTGTATTCAACTTTGTTAATATTTGTTGTTTAGAATTTATTTTAGAAGAATAAAATATTTTATCCTTGTACCTATTATCCACCACTTGTGGGTAGTTTCCATATGATAAAATGTTTCTCCTATATGGTCCTAAGATGACAACTAGTAGCTCCTTGCAGCCACTAGATAACTCGATGTGCCATTATCTCCGCCACCTGAGCCAACTATATGTTCCCTCACCCATCCACTATGATCATATGTTTGAAGGTGGGCCTTTCAACCTTGAAGGTATAGATTTTCATTGTGTAATTGGGTAATTTCGTTTACTTATCGTGGACACTTTTGGGCATGAATTAGTGGGGGGATTGAGCAGAAAGAGTCAGTTTGGTTTGTACTCTTGTTTCCTTTGTCCAATTTTATGGTTAACCATGTATCCTAGTCCTGTGCGACCTCCTTTATTAGCTACTAGATTTAGGGGTGGCACTACATGGGAAAACCCCAATTTTGGTAGCGTGGTCCCACTCCCCAACACTATATACATCACTCCTCTCTGCTCATAATAACCCTATTCACCATATTTGCCATTGTTGACACCTAATCCTCTGCGATTGGGTGAATTTGGAATGTGAACAGTCATCAAGAAGATGAACTGAGCAGTCACATTCTTGTATATAACAATAACTACCTAATGAAATAAACGAATCAGTTTTCTGCCAAAACTGGAGTTACTCCTGGCCTGACATGGTATCAGAGCACAGGTCCCAGGTTCTTTTTTTAGCGTGTCTTGTAACTCCTCTGTCCCATAATGCGCTGCCTCTGCCATAACACATCTGTCATGGCCTGTCTTGTGTATCACTGACCGCTCCTCCTTGATTGCTTGGTTAACGCCTGAATGATATACATTTTCTGCTATTGTGCATCTGTTTGTAACAGATTTGTTCTGTCGTAGAATCAGCAGGGTCATACCTTGTCCTCACTCAATAGCTGTGATCTCGTCTTACCCTCCATTTGTCTGAACGGTGAATATGAGCTTCTGCACACTCTGCGTACCCTCAAACCACCTCCATTTGCTTCAACTCCATCTCGCCCTGCCGGACCTCCGTCTCCGCGCGAAGACACTCGGAATCCTTGTATAGACTCATCTTCGCCTGCTCCAGCTTTACAATGGAATCCGCAAAGGAGCGAATGCTCTCGGCCACTTCACTGCTGGAAGCATGGTTGTGAGCATGTTTTAAATGCATGGTGGTCTCTGTCCCATATATCGATTGGTATATTTATTTGAACAGCGCATTTAAATCGAGGGATAGAAAGCGTGAAAACATCAAGCCGTCGTACCAATCACTTGCTTGCTGAGCAACTGGAACTGGGCAGCCCAATTCTTGCCTCATGTACAGTAGCTGCTCCATCATCCCGCAATCAAGAATGTTGCCTGTGTGTAAATGCGTGTGAAAAGTTGTGCCTGCGTAAATGTGTGTGAAAAGTTGTTTTTTTCCATTGTGATTTTTTCTACCAAGGGTGACATGCTTCTGCCACTGCAAAAGCAAATTTTTGAATAATGATGTGTTGATCGATTGGTTTTAGTCTTCTCCGAATGAAATACTCTTCAAACTCTTTGAACATAGATTTTATCATTTAATAGCAACAATTAGTCAAGAAAACAGAGCTCCCGCCTGTCATCCTTTCTTGTGAAATCTGGAGAGAATGTCTGCACTTAACCCTGCCATATTTTTATTACTGGTCTAGAGAATCAAAGGGATTTATGGTGATTTTTTTTAGTCTTTTCAGTGAACTTTGA
>APFE031641403.1:23098-53572 GCA_000404065.3 Pinus taeda
TGGACTCACCAACATCCCTTCAGATTAAGGGGGGGAATTTTGACACCTAATCCTCTGCGATTGGGTGAATTTGGAATGTGAACAGTCATCAAGAAGATGAACTGAGCAGTCACATTCTTGTATATAACAATAGCTACCTAATGAAATAAACGAATCTGTTTTTCTGCCAAGTCTGGAGTTACTCCTGGCCTGACAGCCATTCGTGTCCACATTTGTCCAATGGGTCGACAGGGAGTTAGCCTTGCCTGCCCCTTATCCACACCTTGGATCTGACCTACAACGATGCCCCAAATGTTGATGCAACTAAAAAGAAAGGAAAAAACATAATTTGGCCATTGTCAACAGGAAATGTACCAAAAAATGCAAAAGATAGTCAGGACATAAAAAATTAGCACGTGGGAAAAGCCAACATGAACTTTACCCCTATCATTATGGCCATCACCCTGGTTCCTAGGGCCCCTTATATTGGCCCCTTTCATCATTAAGGAACCCATAATTGTCCCAACTCCTAGTGGATGATGAACTTGTTGGAAAACGCAACTATGTTCAGTCTTCAATAATGTACTTGAATCATTATGTAATGTACTTGTCAAAAGAATAAATAAAATATTTATTATTATTGTTGTTGTGATTTATTAAAGCATGGGTTTCATGCTTGGGTCACCATGTTTTAGGTCAAAGTCCCCATTGACGACTTCTAGGATTTATTCAGAGTCTATAGAATTGTTGTACATTTAAAGAGACCCTTGGGCTTTTGAATCATGTAAAAATGTTAAGTATTGAGTCAAACATGAATTATGTAATCTCCACACCATGTCGACCTAAGATAAGATCAAGTCGGCATAAGGACCCATTCGACCCCACAAGAATCCTATAAAATGAAGGAATTCAAATTCATTTGGAGCATCACTTCTCATTCTCTCTCTATTGGGCATAAGTGCATAAATCTGTTTGCTGGTGAGAAGTGTGAAGTAGGAAGTTGGGAAGGTCTATTGTCGGGAAGCTGAAGTGAATGCGAGTTTGAGGGACTCTAAGGAGTCAAGGAAAATCTAAATTTTGGTGGTGGTCGCTCTCTATTTCGTGTTCTGGATTGGGAGAACGAAGTCTTCCAAGTTGGACTACTGCTAGAAGCTATTTGCTGTTGCATGTTGCTGCATAGTCAAAGTTGTTGGGAAGGTCTAGTCTTGGTATAGGGTGAAGAGTCTCAAAGAATACTATTGAAAGGAAGAATTACTTTGACTACGTTTTCCCCTTGAGGGGGGTTTTCCCTTCGCATGTGCCTACATCTTGTGTCCATTGTTTTATGTATTGATGCATTTGGTAATTGTTGGTTGAACTAAAGAAAGAAGTTATACATAATCGTAATAATAAGAAACATCACAAGTAATTAACAAGATCATGAAAATATTTACTGCCTTTATGATTTTCCAACATGGTATCAAAGATTTGGTGAAGAAATAAGAAAAAGGCAGATCCATTCATAGGCACTATCTTAGGGAAGGAGACTATCATATTCAAGGAAGATGTCTAACTCTATCAAGGGGGAGATCAAGCTTGAAGGAGCACCTAACTTCATATCCTGGAAGAAGAGGATTGACGTAATCCTCAAGAAGAACAATGTGCTAGACTTGGTTAAAGAAAATGTAAAGGCGTCTACAAAAGAAGCCAGCGATGCCAACAAAGTGAAATTTAGGGGTCTAAAATTGGTGGCTATGACTTTGATGGTAGCAGGAATAAAAGATAATATTGTATCGTTGATAGCTAACATTGATCATGCTCAGGATATGTATGAAGCATTTTTGAAGTTGTTCACTATTAAGAACATTGGTTAAGTAGCAAGTTTGAAGAATGATTTGAGGACTACAAAGATGGCTAAAAAAGATATCGTGGAAACCTTATTTGTGAAGATAACTAGACTTAGGAATGATCTCTTGGCCATTAATGAGATTGTTCCGAAAAAAGGTAAGTATCTTGTGTCTTTTCAGTTTTGGGCTCATGCATTCATTTAGTTTGATTATGCTAAATACCAATCACCATTCTCCCTCTATTTTCTTGATTCAAGATCCGCAAGAAGGAGGATTTCCCAAGACAAGGTTAGTCAAGAAACAAAGGGAAAACAGTTGCAAGAAGGAGGATCTCTCAAGACAAGGTTAGTCAAGAAACAAAGGGAAAACATATGCAAGAAGGAGGATCTCTCAAGGAAAGGTTAGTCAAGAAACAAAGGTATGCTTTGAATTCATGATTGAAAAGATTATTCATTTGATGATCTATTACTAACCTTGTTATGACTAGCAATATTGAATCATAGTGATTCTTGTTAGGGTGATTCATCTCTTGATAAATCTACACACCCCAATCTTATCTCATTTGGTAGAACCCTAGAAATGTTCTAGAAAACCTTAATTGAAGGGTATGCCTTGAGCCTTCGGCCCACCTTGATGGGACACCCATCCTTGATGGGGCCCCTCCTTGAACCTTGAGCCTTGAGCCTTGAGACTTTTGCCTTGGTGGGGATATTAACCCCTCCAAAATTAACCAAAAGTGCGAAGGGTGCCCTCATAGATTGTGTTAATTACTTTGGGTTGAGGGAAATGTTTGTTCCTATCTCTATTTGAGAGAAGGCTTATCATCGAGCTATCAATTAGGAGGGAATGAGTCAAAGTAGGGTGTATTATCACCGTAAGGAGTTTGTTGGTTGAAGTTCCTTGCTTGAAAGCGCTTCGCTGAAACTTCAACAAGGAGAGAAAGGGCCTACCAAATCAAGCGTAGGGTGGGTATAGAAAAAGGAAAAGCTTCCCATTACACACACTCCTAATAGGTAATTTTAGGAAGGGTTAGGGCTAATGGAAGAAGGCTTTCCAAACTCCAATGACTCCACAAGCTCCACAGGATAAGAGCATGTGGGTCCATGGGGCCTGCTCATCAACCCATCCATTGACGTTCCAAGCCAATGACTGTCCCCCGCCCAATTTCTCTAATGGGGCCAGCTATTGACCTTCCAAGACAATGACTGTCCCACCCAATTTCTCTAAAGGGTAGTACCAGTAAGTAGTTTGCAAGCCTGTTGTTAGGGAGCCAGGGGACTGCCTTGCCTCAATGGGAGGTTTACCACACGGTGGTAAACGAACGTGTGGGCCTGGAGGGGACTTACATGACTTGAACCTTGAACCTTGAGCCTTGAGCCTTCGCCCTTGATGGGGATATTGGCCCCTCCAAAATGGACCAAAAGGGCGAAGGGTGCCATCATAGATTGTGTTAATTACTCTGGGCTGAGGTACATGTTTGTTCCTATCTCTATTTGAGAGAAGGCTTCTTGTCGAGGGATTTTGTTATGATCAGGAAATCCTAACTTTTTAGGATGTAATGATAAGATCTAAAATCCCAGAACCTTTGAAGTTTTGGTGATATAGGGTTTTCTATGTTTCCACATTAGAACCCTAGTTCATTGGGGTTTGGTGGAATGTGCGTTCTACATTGGAACCCTAGCTCATTGGGGTTTGGTGGAATGTGTGTTTTACATTGGAACCATAGTTCATTGGGGTTTGTTGGAATGTTTTTTCTAAATTGGAACCCTAAATCATTAGGGTTTGGTGGAATGTGTTAGTAAGGCCCTTATATTGTCTTAGAATTGATTTACTTGGTATGTGTGTTTTGTTTGATAAAACCATAGTATAATCAATATGTTTGTGTGTTTAAATCTTATTGATATTTGTGAAGATGGGTTTAACTATCTCATGATATGAATTGTATTTGAATTGATGAAATCTGGGCATATAGAGTTATGTCCTTCTGGTTGAATCCCTAGCTTGGTCTAGGTCAGATGTATTAATGTTATTAGACATATGGTATACTTATGTATGGTTATGAATTCCTAGATATGACCTAGTCATTGATGGTCATGCGTCTTAGGATATAATGAAGTGCTTGTTTGATATCCTAGGATGTTGATGTTTGGAAATCTAGGGTGTTATAGCTAAACACTAGTGAGGTTAAAAGATGTTTAGTATGTGTGATATAACAATCTGAAATATATTAGATGATTGTTGAAAAATGAAAATCTAGGGTTTGGTAGTTAAACCCTAGTCGTGACACTGTCTAGTGGCAAATATAACAATCTGAGATTTATGATTGTAATGATTGTTGAGATTGGAAATCTAAGGTTTTGGAATTAAACCTTAGTCAAGGTACAGTCTCTAGAATATGATAATTTGAGATTTGTGAAGAAATTGTTGAAATTTGAATTTTTGGTTGAGTATGATGATTGCTCAGAAATCTAGGGTTTGCAACTAACCTTAGTAGTAGTTGGTCATGTTAGTCACTAATTGATGATTGATTGAAAATATAGGGGTTTTGAATGAACCCTTGTGGAAGCTAGTCAGGTTAATGATTAAGCTATGATTGACTTTGATTGATTCTTTTGTATGAATGTCTAGTGAGAAGTATAACACATGTATTTTGGAAATTTTTTAGATGATTTGTAGATCCATATTCGTGTGAATAGTTTCTAGAGTTTGATATATGTTATAGTAAGGTATGGCATACCTTTGGAATACATATTGAAACCATAGATGGAATTAGTGTTGTTATGTAGAATAGGGTGTATGACAAAGTCCCTAGCAAGATGTTGAAGAGTATATGTCTCTTGTTTATAATTAAGTTTGGGTATCTGATATGAATAATTTTGAAATACTTTTGTGTTTTTGATATGGCTAGCATCATGCTCTTATAGTTTTGGTTGTACTTTATATATAAGATGTGAAGGTACACAATCTTTAACTTGGTTAAGATGCTTGATGTGACAAGCAAGATGTGTAGGTACACAATCTTCAACTTGGTGAAGGTGCTCGATGTGACAAGCAAGTTGTGCAGGTACACAATCTTCAACTTAGTGAAGATGCTTTATGTGACAAGAAATATGTGTTGGTATGCAATATTCAACTTGGTGAAGATGATTGATGTGACAAGCATGATGAGGTTGATGATAAATCTGATGAAATGGTTGGAAGCCACAAAAATATTCTCCTATGTCAAGAAAGAAGAAGATGGTCTCCCAGAGAACGCATGAATAGAAGATATCTCCCTAAGATCAAGAGGGAGTTCAGATAAAGAGGTGCTTATTTTTTGAGAGGGAGTGTCAGATATGGTTCTCTGCTTCATGTTTCATGCACTAGACCATGACTAACAACCGTAAGTCTGAGTGAAGGCCATGAATAGGAAAAGGAAATTGGAGAATGCATTTTGAAGTGTTGTTGAAAGAAGGAAAGCAGGATCTGACTGAAGAATATGTTGCTTCAGATGAAGGAGGATGAAAAATGTATGATTGAGGAATCTCATATCAAATATTCATTTGATAGTCCTACTATGGGAAGTTGAGAAGAAACATATGTTTCCTAGAAGACCCCGGAGGTTTGCATTTGGTTATGTACATGTAAAAATATATTATTGATTAGGCTTGTGTTTGTATAGGTGAATCTCTCGAAGGAAAGCATGTTGGTTACCAATCAGTTTTATTGGGAGATATTGGTCATTCTTGATCTGCTGGATCAAGGGCTGTTGAGTCTTTGTGAGTGAAGCATTGCCTCAAAAGACATCTGGCTAACACATTCTGTTGATGTCTAGCAGTTGGAAAGGTGGTGTTGATCACTGAGTTCTGTTTTGTATACACACCTTGATTTTTGGGTTGATGGTTAGAAAGTAACCCTGATGAAACCTAGAGGGGAAGAAACCTTGAGTCCATCTTAGTCCCACCTAGATAGATTTCCTTGGTCAAGAATCTAGTCCATGACATTGCAGTGCCTAAAATATTGAGTGGCTAGTTGGATATATTTCCCTGGTCAGGAATCTAGTCCATGGAATTGTGGTGCCTAAACTATTGAGTGAATGGTTGGATAGGTTTCCCTGGTCAGGAATCTAGTCCATGGAATTGTGGTGCCTAAATTGATTTACTGGTTGGATAGAATTCCTTGGTCAAGAATCTAGTCCATGTAATTTCAGTGCCTAAAGTTATTCATGGTTCATATAGTTTGAGATCTTTCATTGTATATGTACATTATGAATACCTCCCTAGTTAAGAGTGAGTGTTGGAAAAAATAATTATGTTCGGTCTTCAATAATGTACTTGAGTCATTATGTAATGTACTTGTCAAAATAATAAAGAATAATTTCTATTATTATTGTTGTGACTTATCAAAGCATGGGTTTCATGGTTGGGTCACCATGTTTTAGGTCAAAGTCCCCATTCAGGACTTCTAGGATTTATTTTGAGTCTATAGAATTATTGTACATTTAAAAAAACCCTTTTTGGGCTTTTGAATCGTGTAAAAATGTTAAGTATTGAGTCAAATATGAATTATGTAACCTCCACACCATGTTGGCCTAAGAGAAGATCAAGTTGGACTAAGGACATTCGACCCCACAAGAAGCCTATAAAAGGAAGG
The DNA here is from genome assembly GCA_000404065.3 of Pinus taeda. NCBI lineage: Eukaryota > Viridiplantae > Streptophyta > Pinopsida > Pinales > Pinaceae > Pinus > Pinus taeda. Next base: position 29,536 of record APFE031641403.1, read on the forward strand.
AATTCGAATTCATTTGGAGCATCACTTCTCATTCTCTCTCTACTAGGAAAAAGTGTGAAAATATGTTTACTAGGTAGAAGTGCAAAGTAGGAAGCTGGGAAAGTCTATTGCTAAGAAGCCTAATTGAATACAAGTTTGGGGGAGTCTCAGGAGTCAAGGAAAATCTAAATTTTGGTGGTGGTCTCTCTCTATTTCGTGTTCTAGATTGGGAGAATGAAGTCTTCCAAGTTGGACTACTGTCGAAAGTTATTAGCTGCTGCATGTTGCTACATAGTCAAAGTTGTTGGGAAGAGGTCAATCTTCTGGAGGCTGACTTAGTGTGGAGGGAAGGCCTGGTCTTGGTTTTTGATCTAGATTGTCATTAATGTCAATATGGAAATATTCTAGGATACTAAATGATGATATGAAGCTAAGGAGAAGAAAAGTAGATTCATGAAGAAACATGAGCAAGAAGCCAAGGAGCAAAGGGGTCATTGGAAGCCACGAGAAGCAAAAAGGAACACACTGGCAGAGGTGCATAAACAGTGTTAACGGAGGAGTTAACATGACATATTGGAGAAATATAAGAGGAGTTAACATATCAGAGGAGTATTGCAAAATATCAGAGCAGATAATATCAGAAGTCATAGGAGCTATCAGAGCAGAGAATATCGGAGAAGAGAAGAGCTATGAGAGCAGTATCATAAGTCATAGGAATAAAGAGAAACCATAGGAGTGATGAGCCAAGACAATGGAGATCTATCGCATATGCAAGAAGTAATAAATCATGGGAACCCTTTCGATAATACATAATATCGGTAGAAATCATATCGGAGGGTTCTATTATGTGCCACTACCCAAGGACCCCGATGCGATATGTACTGTGGACCCGAAACATGTTATGGAAATAGCCCTATAGAATATCTCATTTGCCCATTGGAACTTTCATATCACAATTCATAAATGGATGTCACATTAATAACTACAATTGCGATATTATTGTGGACCCGCTACACCATTATAACATGATTTAATAGTATATCGCATCCACATTGGAAGTTATGTATCACAAAGGACTACCACTTGAAAAAATGTGATTGCGATATAAGGTGTGGACTCGATAGCTCCATAGAATGTACCTTTATGTAATATCACATCCAAGTATCGGGTAGTTATGCAAATCATAAGGGTTGACACTCCTGATTGTGATAAGTCTTTTGAACTTGACCATCGATTGCGATATTAGCTGTGGACTCGATGGATCTATTGATGACGGTTTAATATTATATCACTTCTATTTCATCAGCAGTGCGGATATTGGTGATGTTAGGAGTTGCGATCATAGAATATTGAGAGTTGTGATTGTGATTGACGATGTGGATGTGGGACATCCTTAGGTAATCGAAGGAACAGAGGAAGTTGAAGAGAAAACAAGAAAGAAGGAAGCTGAAGGTCAAGCAACACTGCTGTGTGGGTTAATCTTTGAAATGTTTGAGCCTGTGATGATTTAGAAAGAGGAGCAGTATAGATCGTAACTAAGCTGAACAATTTGATGAAGCAAAATAAGGTTTTATCTGCCATCATTTGAAGGGAGCAATAGACTACACCAGTATTGAAGTATTTATGAGTATGATCCTTGGAAGTAAGAAATCGTGACACTAAGAACAGTGAGAAGCAGTCACTCCTGAAGCACTTACCATGGCAGATAGAACAAAGGGTTGAAACAGAGAATTGATTTTTTTTGTGCAGACAACTATGCATCTCAGGCATCTATCACAGAGAAGAGGTAATAGTTCACAACTCGTAAACTGGAAGAAACAGAGGTAAGCTGCAGGTCCAGCAGGACAGAAGAAAGCAGGAAGACAAAAGTAAGTTGTAGGTCCAATAGGGTTGGGAGCAGAGAATAACTACCAAACATATATAGCCAATATACAACAAAGGGTTGGATCCCTTGGGGTTGGTGCCTCGGAATTGGAAGGATTTGTGTCCTTGGAGTTGGTGCCTTGACAAGATAGGATTGTTGCCATGGAGGTTGGAGCCTCACAAAAAGTCCAAGTTGGTGCTTGGAAATAGATTGAAGCTTTACATATATTGTACCTAATTCATTATAAAGATTATATTAATAAAAGCATGTATTCCTATTGTTCATTTTGTGTTCTAAATGTAAACGATTTAACTGATAAAAATGACAATTGAAAAGAAATGTTGATTCACCCCCTTCTCAGTATTTCCAACAATTGGTATCAGAGCGGGATTCTTCATATTAGCCTAACAGTGAGAAGAAGGATTCTTAGTCATGATGAGAAATCAAGAAGTGCTAGGAAGATCTCCTCTATTCGATGGCACAAATTTTGGTTTTTGGAAAAAGAAATAATGTCCTACTACTTAATGTCCCTTGGACCTGAAGTTTGGCATTCAATTTTAAATGAGTACACTGCTCCTTCCACTCTTCCAACAGATCAAGACGAAAGGAAAGCTTACATTGCAAATGCAAAAGCCTTAAACTCAATCAATAGTGGAATCATTGATTCTGAATTTACGAAAGTCATGAATTGTAACTCGGCAAAAGAAGTATGGGATAAGTTAATTAAGTTATACGATGGGGACTCCAAAGTTAAGAAGGAAAAACATCAAACTCATAGAAAGCAATTTAAGAGTCTGAAAATGGATGATGAAGAAGATATTACATCATACTTTCTCTGAATAGCTGAAGTGGTCAACTCTCTTAAAGGATTGGAAGAAAACATTGAAGAAAGCACTATTGTTCAAAAGGTCTTAAGATCTCTCCCAGACAGATTTGACTCAAAATGATCCAGATTTAAACAGGAATGCAACAAATTATAGAGATAACTATAAACACGGAGATGTAGTGGAAATAATACTTCATTTCATTAATGTAAAATACTGAAATATGCTTACAAACAGGAATAGAAATAAACTAGCTAGGGCAATGGTAGCTTATCTTTGAGAAGAGATGTGGCAGCTACATGCCTCTGAACTGTCTTAGAATGAGGCTCAAGGGCCTTTTATTATTGAACAATAAGAGAAAACCCTATACAACCAAAACCCTAACCCAAGGAGATGTAACACCAAGAGTTTATGGGCCCCGTTGGGGTGAGTTAGACATCCAACTTCCCTGGGTCGTGACTTGGTCATATTATCTCCGTTTGATGCGCATGATAGCCCGTTGGAAAGATCTCTTCAAGGACTATGACAAAAAAGACAATTTTAGATAAAAAACCGCTGGTGGTAGATATCCCAAAAAACGTCATTTAGGGCCTCAAAATGGCTCCAGAAGTTTAGGACCCAAAAAACTGCTAAAAATAGTAAACTGTGCTATAATTAAGGAAACTGAATAACTGAAAGAAAAAATGATGGGGGTCCAAGTGGAATTGGTAGGTGGCCACCAATATCCACTTGGATCATTCCTCCCCGCTTAGGAAGCAATGGTCCCCATTGCGTTGAGTTCCTCCATGAGATGATGGAACTTCTATTGAACTTGGTCCCTGGTGAGCCACTTGCCCTGGTGAAGGAGTTGGCTTGCTTTGACAACTCGATACAGTTGGATATTTTGCTGGTGAGTGTGCTTGATCTGTGTGTCCATGATTCAATTAGTTGCATCTTGTTCCATGCAATCTGGATTTAACTTTGTGGGTGTGAGCTGTTTTACAATGTCAGATGTGTCTAGTAATGGTGAAAAGTATGGCCGAAGGTGGTCCACATTGAACACTGGGTGCAGGGCAAGGAATGGGGGAATGTTGAGCTCAAATGCATTTTCTTCGACAACCTTGATAATGGTGTAAAGACCATATCAGAGTGGTCTGAGTTTTTGATAGGATCTGGTAAGGCATTCCTTTTGCAAATGCAACTAGACTTTGTCGCCCACCTGAAACTTGTGTGGCACCCGATGTTGATCATGTCGATGCTTGTACTTGGTATTTGATTTCTCCAGAATGTCATGGACCTGTTGGCGAATATGTTGGATGTGCTCAATGAAGCAGTTTGCCTTATCTATTTTGGACTGGACATGAACCGAATTGCGTGAGTAACTGCAAATGGCATGGCCACATCAATGGGACATAGTGGCTGGAATCCCAAGCCCACCTGAAAGGGGTTGTGGCCAGTCGAGCTGTGGAGAGCCCAATTGTAACTGTGCTGAACATAGGGGAGGCTCTCATCCCTTGTGCGTGGATGCTTTGAGTTGTACATGTGTAGAATGTGTACGATCATCCTATTGACAACCTCTGTCTAACCATCAGTTTGAGGATGGAAGGTTGTGGACTTAGTGAGTTTGGTGTCCAACATTGACCAGAGATTGGACCAAAATGTACTGAGGAACCCACTGTCCTGATCTGAGATGATAGACTGTGGGATCCCAAAGTGTACCCACACTCATTCAAAGAAGGGTTTAGCAGTGGCTTCTGCTGTGATATTCTTCTTGTAGGCTGCCATAATGGCCATCTTCGAGAACCTGTCGATGACCACAAAAACACAGTCATTTCCATGCTTAGTGGAAGGAAGGCCTGACATTTAATCCATGGAGATGGATTCCCAAGGTCGACTAGGGGTAGGCAGCGGGGTATAGAGGCCTTGCTTTTTGATGGTCAGTTTGGCAATGGTGCAGGCAGTGCATGATCTGATGTACTGCTCGACATCCTATCAAAGATTCGGCCAATAGAAATACTTCTGCAATACTGCCACTTTTTTTCCACCCTGAAATGCCCAACAACCTGATCGTAGTGTGCTTCCCAAATAATCTTGGCATGCTCGCTTGAAGGAACACAAAGGTGACCCAGGTGGTGTAACAGGGCATCCTGGAGGTGAAAATATGGAACATGTTGACCCTCCAAGAGTGTCTGTTATGTGTGGCTGAATTCTGGGTCGATTTTGTAGAGAAGTGGCCAATCAGAAGTCTCGTGCCCACAAGAGTTGAGCACAGTGGTTAACGCCATGATCGGTGGTCGACTGAGGAAATCTGAAACATTATTGGTGCTACCCTGCTTATACTTGATATTCAAATGGAACTGTTGTAGGTATGTGGACCACTTCTGATGGTGATCATTCTGCAATTTCCCTTGGGTCTGTATGAACTGCAGGGGTCGCCGGTCTGTGTGGATGACCATTTCCTTCCCCAAAATGTAATGCTTCCATTGTCGGTAGGCCCGCACAATGGAATACATCTCTTTGTCATAAGTGGGATACTTCCAGATTGTGTCTGGAAGTGTCTCACTGTGATATGCCACTGGATGCCCATGTTGAATAAGGACTACCCCAATAGCATAGTCAGAGGCATCTGTCTCGTCCTCAAACGGTTGTTGCAAGTCTGGTAATTCAAGAACTGGTGCCGAGCAGAGACGATCTTTCAACTCTGTGAATGCCTTCTGTTGAGATTCAGACCAAAATAATTTTGCTTTCGCTCCTCCCTTGGTGACTTGACTCAAGGGCCAAGTGATATGAGAAAATCCGAACACGAACATGCGGTAGAAGTTGGCAAGGCCTAGAAAGTTGTGAAGTTCTGTTAGAGTGGTTGGAGATGGCCAATCCCGAATGACTTGGATATTGGCTAGATCCACATGCACCCCCTGTTCATCAATAATTTATCCTAGATACTGAACGTAGGTCATGCCAAAAGTGCATTTCTCCAAATTGGTACATAACTTTTGTTGCCACAGTGTTTGGAGAACCTGTTGGATGTGGTGGAGGTGCTCTTCCAAACTTTGGCTGAAGATCAGGATTTCATCCAAGTATACCATTGCAAATGAGTTGGTGAATGGCCCAAGATGTCATCCATTAGCCTCATGAAGGTTGCAGGATCATTCTTCAATCCGAAAGGCATAACCAACCATCCGAAAAGGCCCTCCTTGGCTTTGAAGGTAGCCTTCCACACATCGGAGGGTCTGATTGGTACCTGGTGATATCTTGACTTCAAATCGATCTTGCTAAAGTATTTTTCCCCCTTCAGTTGGTCCAGGAGGTCATCAATCCATGGGATTGGGTACCTATTATGGATAGTGATCTTGTTCAGCGATAGTCAATACAGAGTCTCCAACTCCCATCCTTTTTCTATATCAACACGATTGGGCTCCCATAGGGTGATGAACTCGGACAGATGTGACCCTTTTGTAGTAGCTCCTGAATCTACCTCTTGATTTCATTGTTCTCCATAATAGAGCGCTAATAGATTGGTCCATTGGGCAGCAACGCACCTAGGGTCAGATCAATGGAGTGCTTGACATGACAGTGCAGAGGAACCCTTGCGGGGGAGGTGAAGATGTCCTCGTACTCCTCCATGACCTTGTCCATCTGTAGTTGTCATGTGGACGGGCCTTGTCTGGAGGTCATGGCCACCATCTTTTTCTTTCCTTGAGGGCATATCATCAAGAAAATTTTTTTCCCAGTTTTGGAAATGAGCTTACTGCATTGTTTTGCAGTAACCAAAGAGATGGCGGTAGGCAGTGCTACCTCTGGTATCCTGTACAACTTATTTACCAAAGTAACAATAACAGCACGGGGCCTTGATTCATACACAGCATGTCGCTCCCACAAGTATGGTTGTCCCAATAATATATCACAAACTTCAAGGCGAGCAATGTCACACAATACCTCATCCGTGAAGGGCTTGATGTTGTATGGAAGGTGACACTGTTGGCTCATGCGAAGATCCCGTCCTTGGTGAAGCCACCCGATGGTGTACGGTTGTGGATGTGTTGTGGTCGTAAGCCCAGCTGTCTAAGAGGTTCTTTGGCTCTGCTCGACAATGAACTGTAGCAGGGAGCCCTTTACCCACATCTGGGAGTGGAAGAGACGCTCCTCCTCCTCTAGATCTTCGGGTTCCTCCTTCTGGATCTTCATGGTGGCAATAGTGGCATTGGGCTCTGCATCGATAATCTTCTTCCCTTTGTCATTCCCCTTATCGGGTTCTGACTCAGAGTCAGAACGTGCATCTGATTCTAAAACCTTTAGCTTGGCCATCAGTGACTGCTTGGCTTGACACTCACTTGTGTTGTGAGTGGAGCTCTTATGGAACTCACACCACTTTACCGTGTCCTTTTTCGGCTTCGCAACACTGTTCTTTGCTTACAACTTTGGCGGGTTGTCTTGGGCCACCCTGCCTTGGCTTTGTCCTTTATTCTGCGGTTTGGGGGAACCTTTACCTTGTTTTAGATTTGCAGATCCAAAGTCTCACTTCTTCTGTTTAAACTTTTGCTCGACCTTAATAGCATACTGCTATGACGTGGCAAGCGAGGAGATGTTCATGAATTCTATTTCTTCATGGATGTACTTGTGTAGGCAGCCATGGTATTTGAGTACCAAATGCTTCCTTGTGTCCTTGATACCCAACTTTGTGTGAAGGGTATGGAAAATATTGGTAAACTCTAGCACGTCTTGGTCCCTTCCCTTCTGTAGCGTGGTCCACTTTATGTATTGATCCTCATATCTTCTGATAGGGTAGTACTGTTCCTTGATGGAATCTTGGAATGAATTCCAAGTGGGTGCGGCTGAAAATAGTGAGCATGTACTTTCATCCTTCTATTCGTAGTAGGTTTCCCACAATTCCTTGATGTGGGGGGTTGCTTTGAGAAGAGCGAAAATAATCTTTTCCTGACTAGAAAAATTGTGAACAAAAAAATAACCCTCTAGCACATTTAACCATTTATCGATGTCATCTGCGTCTATCTAACCCTCGAATGTGGGGATTTCAAAATTAACTTGTACCTTAAACGGTGTGGCATTTCCAGAGTTGCTATTGGAAGCCAATGTGTCGCCCCTAGGTAGCCGCTGAATGATTTGGGCAAAGTTGGCGATCATCGCATTCTTTTGTCACTCGAGGGCTTCTTTGAGCAAGATTTTGATAGGATATCCTGCCCCCTCATCTTTCTTTCCATCCGCCATGGGAGGTTGTCGAGATTTGTGAGGCTCGTCTTGCAAAGGTTTGACTAGTTCAAGCCCTAACTCCTTATATCCCAACCTCGTTGGGGACATGAAAAGAAAAATAGAGAAGAAAAGCAGACCCCTCTGATACCACTGATCCAGATTTAAATAGGAATGCAACAAATTATAGAGATAATTGTAAACACAAAGATGCAGTGGAAATAATACTTCATTTCATTAATGTAAAATACCGAAATATGCTTACAAATAGGAATGGAAATAAACTAGCTAGGGTGATGGTAGCTTATCTCTTAGAAGAGATGTGGCAGCTACATGCCTCTGAACTATCTTACAATGAGGCTCAAGGGAATTTTTATTATTGAACAATAAGAGCAAACCCTAAACAACCAAAACCCTAACCCGAGGAGATGTAACACCAAGAGTTTATGGGCCCCGTTGGGGTGCGTTGGACAACCAACTTCCCGAGGTCGCAACTTGGTCATATTATCTCCATTTGACACGCATGATAGCCCATTGGAAAGATCTCTCCGAGGACTATGACGAAAAAGACGATTTTCGAAAGAAAGTCATTGGTGGTATATTTCCCAAAAAACATCGTTTAGGGCCTCAAAACGGCTCCAGAAGTTTAGGAGCCGAAAAACTGCTAAAAATAGTAAACTGTGCTATAATTAAGAAAACTAAAAAACTGAAAGAAACAATGGTGGGGGTCTAAGTGGAATTGGCGGGTGGCCAAGCTACAAGTTAATTTGCATTATATGATAGGACATAGTATTACTTAGTATCAATGTTGTCCTTATCATAGTGAGGAAATTGGTGAAATTTTCTAGTGCCCCACAATCCAAGTAGGCATAGGGGTAGTTAATTACATTATAGAGTGATATTGAATCCAAAGGTTTTAGAATTAGGGTTATATAGGCTAGACATTAGAGTGGAGTATGCAAAAATTGTAGAAGAATAATTTGGAAGTGCCTACAAATTATTTTTAAAAATGCCTTGTGTGAAATTAGGGGGATTTTTTGTAAATTTTAATAAAATTGAGCTTTAGGGGTAAAAATCCTAAAATTTTCCTTTGATAGAGCATATAAAGTATTAAAATTTGGTCAAAATATGAAATTCTAGAATTAACTATGGACGTATTTAAGGAAATTGGGGAAATTCCCAAAAGTTTTGAGCAATAAATATTGAAATGTTCTCAAAAAGATTCAAAAAGGGTAATGGTGGAAATTGACACGTTGTAGGGTTGAATTTGGTCCACTTTGAAATAATCCATGGTCACTTGCAATAGATGAGATTTTTTGAAAAAATGAAAATTATTGATAATTTGGAATTTTTCGAATTTTGTATGGGTGATGACATAAAAGCCATGTGTTAGGTGACATGGAGGCAAGGTGATATGGAGACATCAACCTCTACCATGTAGGCATTGGTGTGTTTAGTGGAAATGCCTCATTATTGACATACCATGACCGCAAAAGTGGTAATGGGACCAAGTGAAAGTGGTTTTGGGATTATTGGTCCCCCACTAAAACTGTTGGTGGTATGTGGTTATAGGCTGATGGGAGAAATTGACTTGGCATCTCCTTATCAACCCATAGCCAATTTCCACCATTGATCTTGGATCAATGGTGGGAAAGATGCATGCCAAGGGAAGAAAGATAGATAGGACACCCACCAACCACATTGGCTAATTTGGAGGTCACTGGTGGATCAGGTTGTAGAGTTGGAGGGGTTAGCAATGTGACATGGTGCTAAGGTAAATGAGTCATTTACGAGATAATGGAGGTAGCATTGTGAATGTTCCTTGGGGACTCGTAACCAATGAATGAGTGCCATGTGACACTAGGGTGTTAAGCATATTGCAAGCCATGGAGGAAAAATAATAAGTGCACAATTTAATGGCTTGTAATTGATGTACATAATTGATATTTGATTAGTAATCACGAATGTGTGCACTAGATTGGGGGTACCAAATGTGGGAGCCCTCTCATCACCATTTCCAATGTGGGGGTGATAAGTGGAGGTATGTCAAAGGAGGTGGGACCTTTATCCCATCAATGGTCTAGAGGATCCTGGGTGGATTGTCAATTATAAGTAGGGGCCCAAAATTAAAGAAAAAAATTACATAAAAATAAAATAAGACAAAAGAAGAAATGGTTAAAGCTAGAGGGATGACAAGGCATGTCTAGGGTGCCAATAATGATGACATGGATACATTAAACAGTGCAAAGTGGAAACCAATACCACATCATTAGCAATGTTCCATGTTATGTCAAAAGGTTACCACATCAACAAAATGATGTCATATGTTTAATAAGAAAAATACAGATTAGAGCCAAAAAATTGTTTTGGCCATAATATGAGTAAATTAACTCCAAATCAAATTAAATCTTGAGTTCATTCCATGGTGTTAAGAATGATAAAAAATTTATTAAAGTACATTAGGTCATTATTCTCTAATTATCCATAAATGGCATATTAAGGGTTTTGGATGTATACTAGATATTTTATTATTGATCCAGGATCTTTACTTCGATGAATTCAAATGAATTACATAAAGAGTAGGAAATAAACATAAGTGAAACATATATAAAAAATAAAAATATAAAGAAATGAAAATATGGACGAATGCACCTGAGCTTGATAATTGATTTCACCCACAACATGTGAGCTATGGCTTTGAGCTCCACTCAGCTGCGTAGCTTCTTCATTAGTTACTCTTCAATAAGACTCTTCTTTGTCGATACAAGGACTAAACTCTCACTCATGTGGAAATGTGTCTCCTAAAAAGGGATGTTCTCCTTGGAAAATACAAAAGGAATGAATTCTCACAAACAAGTGGCTTAAATTGTTCTCCCTTTCTTCAAGTTAAAGAGGTTAAACTCTCACATGAAGTGGCATAGGCTCGAATTTCACATAAAGTGGAAAATTTTCTCTTTGAATATGATGCCTAGACTTAAGCACATCTACAATTACATGTTCCCCCTCTTACATATCTCAAAAGGAGAAAGTCAACAATAAATGGGACTTATATTGGTTTTCATGCCAAAATGATCCATCGAATGCTCAAATGCATCAAACATAGCACCAACAGGTCTGACTTGACATTTTACAACTTTTGAATGCAAACACAACTAGCTTCTAAAAAGTGCATCTTTGTCTCAAAATTTATGACAATCATTAATGACACATGTGGGCTTTTACTAGGAGTCCTCACATCCGTTTCTTGGATCCAAATTTCGTCTACATTGTTTGACTCATCTCAAAAAATTGTGAAGAATGACTATAAAATTCATATGGTTATGTAACCTTCACCTCTGGATCTCGTCTGAGAATATATAAGTTGAAAAATATGCCACAACATTAGAATATACCTAAAATATTTATAAAGCTTTGAACTTTGTGCCAGATTGTCACATGTACCTCCCCCTCACTACGTTGAATGGGTGTGTTTATATATGTTTTTGGTGGTAGGAATACCAAGGGCCACTATTGGGTGCATTAGTTTACATGCTAAGCATAGTGCATTTGTTTGGGGGAGGTCCCAGGGTCAAGCCCATGGGCCTCCCCTTTTGGCTTGAATATAATACATATGGCTTGTCTAATTCTTAGATATGCGGTTACATATATACGTCTAGTCATATATGTTGGCTCATCCATTGGATTATAAACATTTGAACCAACCTCATGGTGCATTGTGTGTTGACATGTATATGTATGGAAGGATGATTGTGTGGCCCAACCAGTTTTGGCCACATGCCTCATAGGAAATGGCCAATTGGGTGTTATTATGTGGTGGCCCTGAATTGGTCCAAATGATGTGAATAGGATTCCACATGGAAGGTGCACATGGTGCCATGTGGCACTACCAGTGCCCTTTTTTTTCTCTGTTACGCTGAAATTTGGAAGGCTATATCTTCCTCATGCAGAGGCCTTTTGGGGTGTCATTCATGTCATTGGAAAGATATCATCGAGATCTACTACTTGATGCCCTTTTTGCTGAGATTTGAGGACTTTAAATTTTTATCCTTTTTGGATCCTTCTAGATCAATCCTTGCAAATGAAGGACTCTTAGACCCCAAATGTTACATATATATATCATACCTATCATCTCTTGTTTACAGCAGAACCCATACCCTTTTCTATCCAAAAAAATGCCAAAAAATATCACTATGTTGCATACTTAAGTGATCTTATACACTTCATCACTATTAGAAACATTCTTGCCCATTTGTGGGGGCTACAAAAGAGACATGTGATTTACAATGGTGGCCACACTCAACAACTTAAAAAGGATACCCATCTCTTATCTAACCATGTTGATGGGATCTCTTCATGTAGTTTTCTTTCTTCTTGTGCAGCTTCCTGGAGAGTTACAATGTGCTCCAATTTCTCATCTGTTAGTTCCTGCACAAGGGCTACTTTCTTCACATGTGTTTTCATCAAATTCTGGTCCTTTTTTGGATGTAGCTATGGATAGAGCTTCCAATAAGTATATCTTTTATGCCCACACTTTGTGCAATGGTTGCAATGGTTTTTCTTCATCTAAGCTTTCTTACCCTTCTTTTCCTCTTGTTGTGGAGAAGGGTCTTCATGTCTTGGCTTCTTCTTAATTGACACAAATTTCATTGAATGGTTGTCTTCAGTGGAACTCTGGTAAGTAGAAATCACATTATCTCATCCCATGAAATTCACCTCCCTTTAGAGATGAATTGCAATCACAATCACTGGAATGGTGTGATGTGTCTTATTCTACACTAATTCAGACTCATTGCTTGAAGACTCTCTTTATTTTTTGGCTTCGAAGTCTCTTTCATTGATGGTCTTGGAACATTCTCCAACTTCCTCTCTAAACTAGCCCAATCATGCATATTGATGTATTTCTACCACTTCGATGGGATCATAATGCCTTAACCATTGGCTCTAATGCCTTTTCCTTAATATCCCATTCTCTTTAACAACTTCAAGCCAATGCCCTTGGTGTGTTTTTCAAAGGCACCAAAATCATCAGCATAATGGTAGAACATGAAACTGAATAATCACTAGCACTGTTTACCTCAGTTGTAGATGCTGGATCAATTGAGGATGGATTCACTAAGTATTCATTAATTTGCAACTTTACCAAGGCCTTTTCTCAAGCTTGTAATTGAATTTGAAATCTCTTCTTTTCCTCTTTTTCTTCTTTTAGAAATCTTCTCAACTCAACATTCTCTACTTGAATTCTCTGGTTGATTTCCTTGAGTTCTTGGAGCCATGCATTCTTTGATTCTTTCCCCATATTTCATATCGTGATAGTTGTGATCTTCATATCATTGTCTAAATCAGAACCCAAGTATTGTTGCACTATAGAAACAATTTTCTTCTTCCATTTACTAGAAACTATCTTAGGCTTTAGCTAAGGATGTGGTTTCCAAAAATTCTCCTTATCATGCCCATATTTCTTGTAATGAGTGAAAGAGGGCTTTCCTTTTCTTTTCTTTGTTGACATTGTCTTCTTTGTATGGATGTCTTATTCATTCTTTCCCTTGTTTCCAAGATGAATTGGTTTCACACATGATTCTTCTAGATTAGTGGTATCAAATAATAACAATGAGTGATGAAGGTAATTGTGTAAAGCGCTAACATATTTCATCAAAGTTTCTAGTGCGTCTAAAGGAACATTCAATGCCAATGCCTACTTCCTAAATTTCTTTGTGAAAATTTGCACACTTTAAACTCTACCCTATCTCAAATGTTGTCATTCCATCATCTCTTTTTAATGTGTAGCACAATGAATAAAATTTTCTTCTTAATGCTAATGTACATTTAGACTATGATGAAAGGAGTTTACCATTATGTTTTCTACCTTTCTGAAGCTTTCTCTCCACCATATAATGGCTATGCCTTCTAGCTGAAGAGAATCTAACTAGAACTTTACCTTATCCTCTTAGATCTATTGTACACGAAAATAAAATTCAATATGTCTAATCACATTAGCCTATCCAATAGACATGGGAAAATCAAATTTTACATCTATTAAACATTAGAAATGCATTTTTAAAAACATCTTTCTAATGACAATTTGAATGATGAGAATGTGAGGAATAAGAAGAATAACTTTAACTTGAAGATGGAGATGAAGCCTTAGGAGGGATCTCCTCAAAATCCTTGGTTCATTAAAGCATTATCCTATTATTTGGATTTATTTTTTTCCTTATTTTCCACTCCCTTTTGATAATCTGCAAACATTTTTTTTACCATATATGGCATCTTATTGAAATCCTTGTGGAGAGCCTCTTAATTCTCTTCATTAACATCTTCATTCTCCATTTTAGTTATTCAAGTTTCACATCCAACATTAGGCTTGAAAGTCTTAAGCATGCCTTCACCCTCTTTGAGCATAGCTCTAGTAAGCATCCATGCTCATAATTCACATCAAAGAAGACCACTCTAATACCAACATGATTTTGGATCTTTAATTCGAAGACTTTAAAATGAATTGCATAAAGAGCTGAAAATAACCATAAGTGCAACACACATGAAGAAATGACAATATGGAAAAATGCACTAGAACTTGATAATGGAGTTCACCCACAATGTGTGAGCTATGTCTCAGGGCTTCACTCAACTGTGTAGTTGCTTTATTCTCTTCAATAAGGCTCTTCTTTGTCGATACAAGGAATGAACTCTCACTCATGTGCCAATGTCTCTCCTACAAAGGGACGTTCTCATTTGACAATACAAAATGAATGAATTCTCCCAAATAAATGGCATAAACTGTTATCCCTTTCTTCAAGTTAAAGGGGCTAGAATCTCACATGAAATGGTATAGGTTGGAATCTCACATAAAGTGGAAAAAATCCTCTTTGAATATGCTACCCAAACTCAATCATATCTGCAATTACATGTTATCATACATGTTATGCCTCTTATAGATCTCAAAAGGGGAAAATCAATAATAAATGAGGCTTACATTGGTTTCCATGGCAAAATACTCCATCGGATGGTCAAAATGCATCAAACAAAGCACCAGTAGGCCTATCTCATCATTCTGCAACTTTTGACTCTAAACATGACCAACTCTTGAAAAGTGCATATCTATTTCAAAATTTGTGCCAAGCCTTAATGACACATATGAGATTTCACTATAAGCCCTTAGATCCAAATTCAGTCTACACCGATGAAATCATCTCAAAAAATCGTGAAGAATGACTATAAACTTCATACAATTCCATTAACTCCAACTATGGATTTCCTCTGAGAATATCTATGTTGAAAATTGTTCCATTGCGTTAGAATATTCCTTGAAATATTTGTAGAGACTCAAACTTCATGCCTAAACTAGGCATGGGTCCCTCCCCCCACTATGTTTAATGGATGCATTTCTATAAGTTTTCGGTGGTGGACATATCAAAGCCCACCATTGAGTGCATTAGATGGCATGTTAAACATAATGCATTGTTTAGGGGGGAGATCCTAGGGTCAAGTCTGTAGGCCTCCCCTTTTTGGCTTGAATACAACACATATGGCTTGATTGTTTGTTAAGTATGTGGTTACATATATATTTTTGGTCATATATGTTTGATCATATATGTTGGCTCATTTTTTGGATTGTAATTGATTGACCCGACCTCATGGTGCATTATGTGTTGACTTGTATATGTATGGAGGGGTAGTTGCGTGCCCCAACCACTTTTCTACACATGCCTCATATGAAATGGCTAATCAAGTGCTTCCATGTGGAAGCCTTGAATTGGCCTAGAGGCTACCAATAGGATGCCCCATGGGGGGTGAACAGGGTGCTGTGTGGCACTATCAGTGCCCCCCTTTTTTTAATTGTTACATTGAACTTTGGAAGCTCATATCTTCCTCATATGAAGGACTTTTGAGGTGTTGTTTGCACCATTGGAAATTTTTCGCCAAGTTCTACGACATGGCACCATTTTTTTATGAGATTTGAGGACTTCAAATTTTGAGCCATTCTTGATCCTTCGTATCAATTATAGTGATCCATTTTTTTCACTTTTTATTATTGTGCTAAGTTATATTTTATAGTAATTTAGTGAGGTAGTTTATAAACTAGTATGAGGGAGAAGTTGTTAAACTAAGGAAATGAATGAAAATTATGTTAAATTTTTTAAATAATAAAATATGTTCCATCTTATACAACAAAAAATTAAATTAAATAAAGAATAAACAACTACATATACATATAGTGTACATGACAATATCTGAAAAAAATTAAACCAAATTTTCCATGGAAAGTGTCAAATTGAGAACCCTCCTCAAAATCATGAATGATATAGGCTATCAATAGAGGTGATGGATTAATGATCCAAACAATTAGAAATGTGCTTGATGTAGGGTGTATGTAAAGAGTTATGGCATTGGCAGCCTTGAGGTTGGTTAGTGGTTATGGTTTGATAGCCTCGTACGCAATGAATTATAATCATGCTTATAATATGTGTGGTGGCTCAAAAATCATGCCGATGGATATGGATAGGGTTTGGGAAGGTTGCAATCTAAAGGAAGTGTTGGCAAGTGATTCTATACATCTTTGGTATCTTCATTCATATCTCATTTGGCATAATTGGATTTTCTAGGTTTATGTTTCTTCAATAGAAAAGAAAGGTGCTATCCTCCAAGATTTTCCTATGATCCCGCTCTACAAGTGCTCCATTTTTTTGTCTTCAATTTCATTTTGGTTAGCCTCACTTATGATTTATTCTATAGATATGAATCCTAAGTTGGTATGTAATCTAGAGTTGGTTCCCCTCTTGCTCATTTTTTAAGTTCCTTCTGTTAATAGGTGGGTGGTTTTCATTCTCAAGCTACTCCTGTCTCCAAGTGGCCTCTTAGTTTCAGTCCTCTCTTTGGTTCCAAAATCATATTTTTTTGACTTCTAGTGTATTTCATCTCCTCCCCCCAATGGCTTTGGGCATTGTTGGAATGCTACATAATCTAGAAGTGAATGTCTTTGATCTTGTTTGATCCCTCACTTGCTTTCCTTTAGTAGTTTTTCATTCCTCATTCCATAATGTTACAAGCACATTTCCCCTCAAGCAAAAGAGGTAGATATGGAATTCAAAAACCTCCTCATCGACTAGCTCAACAAAAGATAGAGCATTTGGTTGTGTCCTTTTTAGAAAACGGGCCTACCTAAGATTCAAAGAGAAATTAATAATGTTGAATAGGAAGGACATGTTGAGAGAACATTTCCTTTTGATGTGGAAGTGTAGGAAAATGTAGGCAAGCAGATCCCCGATACGTGGAACACCTACACAAGGAAATTTGGATATATGCAAAAAAAGACCTATATTGGTAGATAAAAACTATCATTAGCAAGGTGCTTATGGAACGGCCAAAATCCCAACAATAAATATTTCGTTGCATTGATTATGTGTAGTTGCAGTTGAAGACTTTGAATTCCAAGGTCTCTATACTAACAAAGAAGGTAGCAAATGTGGAATTCTCTAGCTTGGATGAGAACATAGAGGCACTTGATACCATTTAGGTGGATTCCCCATTAGATACATGCAACTACTCTTTTAATTTTTGTTTTCTATGTTAAAATTAGCAAGGTTCCTAATCAAGGAAATAATAGAATTGAGTGTCATAATAATTTTTCATGCTTTTTTATTCTTTAATTTATTTGAAAGTGTGGTATAATTTATATGAAGAAAGACAACCCTACTATGCCACTTGTTTACCCAATGACAAACTAATAGCCATATGAGAAACATCTATATTTTTGCATAATTTTATAAAAGTAAATAAATCAAATAAACTAATCTCATCCATCTTAAACTCATATCTATCAAACCCTAAAAGGATCAAATTTGTTATGTGTAAATTTTTTTTAATACAAAAGAATAAATATATTACATTGATTTAAATAATTAAATAATTACACTCTCAATACTTAATAAATCTAGATTTAAAATAAATCTAAATTAATTTTACTAAAATCACTTTTGAAAAAAATAAATAAACAATATAATTAATATAATTATAGTCAAAATTATAAATATGGTAATTGTAACACAGAACTACAAATGTACCTATTTATTTTGTATGCAATACCATATACATATCATATCAAAAAGTTTGTTTCCTTAGGTGAACTCATTTCCAACAACACACCCATTTGAAAATAATTTCATGAGCGAGATCCATCTCAGGACTGGGAGCAGAGAAGCTAAGGTTGGAGTTGAAGACAGGGTTTTGGATTCAGGGTACCATGGTGGGGAGTGCGGGGGGAGTGCTACTCCCTCCTACAGCCAGGAAATCACAGGAGGAAGTTAGAATGCGGGAAAGAAACATTTCAAAAAACCACTGGACAAGGTCTCAGAAACCAGAAGTCAGGGGACATATAGAAGAAGAGGAGATCAAGATCAGGAAAAGGATCAACAGGAAACGAGAAAAGAAAAGGATATTGGAGGCAGTAGTGAAAAACAGGCTTCCAGAAAGACCACGGGAGTCTGAAAGCCCAAGTTAGGCATTATTCCACGGGTCGTATTAAGCAACCCAGCGATACAAGCTCATAGAGATCATATGATGGAGTATGCAATCATATGCAAGTTCATGGGGCTATGGCTGACGAAAAGGGCTTTACATGTCTGGATAAGGAGCCATTGGAAGCCAAAGGGGGAAATACATTTACATCTGGGTTATAATGGTTTTTTCACAATAGTGTTCGCAAGCCTAGAAGACAAAGACAAAGTGTTTGAAGGGGGGCCCTATTTCTATGTTGCGGTAGGACTCTACATGCGGCCATGGATGATGAACTTTGTCCCGGAACGTGAAACATTCACTTCAGTACCAGTTTGGATCAGACTATATTCCCTTCCTTTGGATTCTTGGTTGCTAGAATCTTTGAAAACCATAGGCAACAAGTTGGGACATTTTCTAAAAAAATCATAGGCAACTCTGAAAGGGAGATATACCTCCTTTGCCCAAATATGTGTGGAAATGGATCTATTTGGAGCCCTGCCATAAGCGATCATTTTAGAATTATATGATGAAGAATGAGTGCAAACAATGGACTATGAGCATATACCATTCAGATGCCTCAAATGCCATGAACACAAGCATCTATATAGAGACTTCCCTACAATCAATAGGTAAGATAATCAAAAACCACTGTCAAGAGAGACCATAAGGGTTTCCCTAAAGTTGGGAGTAAAGGAAAACGAGGAAAGCATCCACACAAGAAGGTAAATGAGGACAAACACATAAGACAAAACAGCTTCAACATCCTAGAGGAAGAAGAGGGTAACAAGGAGATAGTCCAGGAAATGGAGAATGTAACAAAAGAACAGGATAGGGTAGCTGACATGGAGGATATCATAGTAGACAACCAGAAAAAGAATGATATACCAAGCCTGATGGAGGTAAGTAGGGACCAGGAGATGACTTCGAGAGAAGTAGGAACAGAGGACCAGGAATTATAGGAGATTTTGGATAGGGAAAATCTAGATCTAGAGAAATTTTAGGAACAAGGTAAAAAAATACGGGTGGACTCCCTGCCAAAAGAGGACTATGATAAAGTATAACAACTCTTTTTCTGGAGGTCACAAGCAAAGGGAGCAGGAGTCAAAAGAAATCATGAAAGCTAAGAGCTAAGTGGGGTCAAGATGATGGAGAATCCTCAGGCACAATCTCTAAAGAACTCATGCAAGAAAAGAGGAAGAAAGAGGCAGAATGAACTACTGAACGAATGTGGAAAATTGTTGATCAACTCAGGTAAGATGAAAGATCTCACCAGTTATTCCTTTACTAATATTTCTTAATGAAGTTCACAACCTAGAACATTTGAGGAATAAGTAATAGAAGGAAATAAAGAAATCTTAGTAACAAAATGAAAGAAGAAAAACCAGACATGGTTTTTATTCAGGAGACAAAATGTTTAATGGAAAAGATAAGAGATATTCATAATAATTGGTTATTCAATTATAAGTATTTAGAGGTCAAGGCAGATCATTCGGCAGGGGGGATTCTTACTTTGTGGGACCCACAAAAATTGGAACTCTGGATGCTGAAGCATCCAGGAACTACCTTCCCCTAATATCTCAACCTGTAAGGGACAAGGAGATATACATGATTACGAATGTTTATGGACCTCAAAAGCTAGCAAATAAGCTCAAGCTTCTCACTTCCCTAGAGGAAATTAGAGAGAGACATCCCACTCTGCCCTGGATCGTTACAGGAGATTTCAATATGATAAGATCTCTTTTGGAAAAAAAAAAAGAGGCACTAGACATCTAGGCAAAGACTCCATGGCCTTCTAGAACTTCATTAGGAACATGAGGCTGGTGGACACTGAAACAATAAATGGAACCTTCACATGGAACAACAAAAGGGGAGGGGCCCGTCAAGTTGCTTCCAAACTTGATAGATTCATGATTTCAGGGGACCTCTTTCTCTCAGGACCTGCCATGACAACCTCCATTCTTCCCTTTGGAGGATCAGATAATTGGCCTGTACAGCTAGAAGCCACCTTTATGGGCACTCCGAGAAATAGACCTTTCAGGTTTGAAAATGGCTGGCTCTCACACCCTAATTTCACTAATAATTTTGAAACATGGTGGAGAGAGGAGTTGAATATTCAGGGTTCAAAAATGTATATGCTCCAGTGGAAACTTAAAGATATAAAATCCCATCTTAAAGTTTGAAACAAAAATGAATTTGGAGATATCTTCAAAGCCAAAAAAGAAACTAAACTGAAGCTCCAAGAGATCAATCAGATCATCATCACAGATGACTTCACCGAAGAGAGGCAAAAATTAACTGACTCTCTACAGGAAGAATGGGAGAATCAATGCTTACAAGAAGAAATTTTCTGGAGGCAGAAATCAAGAATACAATGGATTAAAGAGGGAGAAAGAAACAAAAAATTCTTCCACAAAACCACCGTAGCTCACATGGCACATAAAAAAATCACAAAGATTAAATATTCTCAAGGAATTGAGCTAGTTTCTCACAGTGATATGGAATCGGTCCTTGTTCAGCACTTCTACAACATTGCAAAGTAGCCTCTGGAGGACAGATCTAGGTTCATTGAACATTTCACTCAATATATCCCTCAGTTGGTTACCAGAGAGGACAACCACAATCTCAATAGGCCAGTTTCGGAAGAGGAGGTCAGTGAAGTGATTAATGAAATGCAGAGTGGAAAAGCACCAGGCCTAGATGGATTTAATGTATACTTCTTGAAGGCTTGTTGGAAAAATATCAAACATGATATCCTCGAGGTGGTTGAAGACTCAAGAAGATCCAAAAAGATACTAAAGGCTCTTAACGCATCCTACATTGCTTTGATCCCAATGCAAGAAAATTCCATGACTCTAGATGGTTTCGGCCCATAGCCTTATGTAATGTGGTGTATAAAATTATCTCCAAAGTAATAGCCAATCGACTCAAACCACTTCTAACCTCTCTCATTTTGAAGGAACAAATAGGCTATGTGGAGGGAAGACAAATCCTCAACAATATTATCCAAGCTCATGAGATGGTACACTCTCTCAAAAGCAACAAACAAGCTGGCATGATCATTCAGTTGGGCTTTAGTAGCATGGGATAAGATTTGTAAGCCCAAAAGCCATGGTGGTTTAGGGCATCATGATCCTAAGACCCTCAGCAAAGTCTCGGGAGCTAAGATTTGGTGGAGATGGATTAAGGAACCGAATGCCCCCGGGCTATGCTTTGGAAACAAAAATATGCCAAGCAATGGTAGGAAAAGGACCATATTAGAATGTCAGGGAAAATCAAGGGCTCCCATATTTGGAACCTTGGCTGGTATAATAAAAGCATTGTTCAGCAACATTGTTTTTGGGAAAGTTGGGCAGGGGATCTTGCTCAATTTTGGGAGGATAACTGGCAACATAAACCTAACCTTTATAGGGATGAATTTGCAGATCTCGAAAATGACACAGATAGCAAAGGTATGGTTCTGGTAAAAGACTTCTAAGATCAGGGAAGGAACAATGGAAAATGGAGGGAGTGGAAGGATCTAGGATACAGTGATGAAAACCAGCTGAAAACCAAGGCAAAATCCCTCACCCAAGAGCTTGAGCATAGAAGGATTCTTGTCTCTTCCTCAACGGATCAATTAAGATGGGGAAAGAACATTGAAGACAACTTTAACCTCAAAGAGACCAAATGGAAAGTCACAGGATTTAACTTTGTGAATCTTGATTAGATCTGGAAGAAACTCTGTCAAAGTCTGCATTGGATGAAAATAAAGCTTTTCATTTGGCTAGTGCATCAAAGGAAGATCTTAACTTGGGAGAATCTCCTCAAGGAAGGCTTCGTTGGTCCTTCCAGGTGTTACCTTTGTGGCGTGCATGAGGAGACAATTAAACACCTTCTCAACCTCTGTCCTTTCACTTAAAAGGTGTGGGATTGGGTGGCTGCTATCTTCAGACAATATGATAGGTACACTCTCAGCATATCCAACACTCTAAAGAATTGGAGGAAGAAATTCTCAGTGAATGAGATAGTTAATAAAGCCTGGATTCTGGTTCCAAGGTTTGTCATCTGGCATGTGTGGAAAGAATGCAATAGTCGAATCTTCAAAAATAAAACTCACGAGCCCCAACACATAATTGAGCAAATTCTAAGACAACTCAAAGACACAGTTAGAAGCTTGCTGAGGACCCTTCCTAAAGGCCCTCCCGTACCCCATGAGGAGAGAATTTTACCTCACTTGGGGCTCCAGTCTATTAATCCTTTGGGAATAATGAAGACAGTGAACCTTCTAAACACATGTGCTACCATCTGGAAGCCTCCTCCTCATGATTTCTTAAAATCAATATTGATGGAGCAATGAAGGGCAACCCGGGATTAGCGGGCTTTGGGGGTGCCATAAGCAATGATCATGGAAAAATACACATCATCATCCATGGACACTTGGGGAAGGCTACAAACAACATGGCTAAGCTCATGGCATTAGAGCAATGCTTGGAAATCCTGTTGAATTCAGGTTCACACAATGTTATAATTGAAGTGGATTCGGAATTAATGATTAGAGTGGCTAAGAAGATTAGTAATGGCACCTCTCTAAACAAAGTGTCGAAGCATTGGAAGCTCTTGCAGGTTTTTCACTGCATCTATTCTCACTTGTAAACCCTCAAAATTGTCAGATTTGCTCATGTGAAAAGGAAGGCTAATATGTTAGCAGATTGGTTGGCGAATGAAGGAGTCACAAATAGGGACAAGGATTGTAGGTATGCTTGGGATTTGCTTCCCCTAGGTAAATTGTAGCAGGATTGTCTATGTAACGCTACCCAGGATATGGAACTTTGGACCAATAGGGAGGATCAGAGGAATCCTGAAGACAAGCGAGAGGTTGGAGGACTCCATACAGTCCAACTCGCCATGGTTCAGTGACTTTCCAAGGTTAGGATTCCCTTTGATTGAATGAAGAATGGTTTGAATCACACTGTTCCATAGGGCGGGGTAGCCCTCTCCATTTGGCTTAGGTGGTTGTTGATAGAGATTCCAGGTGAACAAGATTGGCTCAAGTACTGCCCATTGGAAGGAATTAAGGGACAACATGTGGCGAAAGGTTGGGTGGGTTTTTTACGATAGTCAACCGGTCCAGTACCACAAGCGATATATTGGGCGGGGTCTTAATGGTTTCCAGTTTTTCTGTCTTTGGCTCCGATTCCACTCTTTGAGTGACACGTTGCGGTTCGAGGAGAGAGAAAACCGCCCCTCGCATTTCTCGGCCTTCCGATATCCATGATGACCGCTGGATCTTGATCAGTGGATCAATAGTGGTGATTGCGTATGTGCGTTGGTCGGACCCGAAAAATATTTAGAGTGTTATGCTTTAACTTCCTCTGACTTTGTTTGTCCATTTGTTAGTTTTCAGTTTGACTTGTGGTGGGACCTCTTGTGGTTCCATGGTGGGTTTTGGACTTGCCCTCCAAGGTTTACTATGCCTCTTGTTTTGTTTGGCAGTTCTCCCTGGTTTTCTAATTTAGGTTCTCTTAGTTTTGGGAGATTGGTTTGGTTTGGTCTGGTCTGCTTGGCTGATTGTTGAACTCTCGCAAAACAGGTGTGGCTCCTTGTAAATTATGTACATTTGACTAAGTTTAATTGAAGATCCTACTCTTACTTGATCAAGAAAAAAGTTTGTTTCTTTAAGTTGAAACAATGTAATTTAAAATAAATCTAAATCTAA
>APFE031641403.1:54431-65069 GCA_000404065.3 Pinus taeda
AGGTTCTAATTCTAAGTTATAAGAAAAAAAATTAATAAAAAAGTTATTAATCTAAATATCGTTAATTATGAAATTGTAGTAATCTAAGGTTTTAGAAATATAGATAGTATTTTAAAAGATATTTTGAATTGTTAGATCTGTTTTCAACTTAAAAACCTGCACGCGTGCCCATTCAAAACGATGAATTTTAGATACAATGGCTCTTCCGTGCAGGGATTCAATTATTGAACTTAGACTTCTGTGATCCATATCAATTTTTTGAAGAATCTTCAGCGAAAATCACATAGGAAAATCACATAGAAAAACTTATGTCAACACATTTTGAATTATAACTTTTGTGAAAAATAAAATAATTAAAATATTAATAAATTAAAATTATTATTTTTATTAAAAAAAATAAATAATATAATGGAGAAGTTATTTTTATATATAAGGTATATTATAATTGTATATTTGAGAGATAATTTTTTCAAAATTTTCACATTAAAAAATTATAATTTATTTTTATATTAAAATATAAAGATCTATTCTCAAATAGTCAAACAAGGAGAAGAAATAAATTTCATATAATTTAAAGCCGTGAGCAGAGATCAATTTTGTTATTCCCATTCAATATCAACATCACATTTCTCTGTTTTCAAGAGCCTAGGAAACAACCTTCAATCAAATTAATTCAAATTAGTTCTTTAATGAAAGGCATGCCATTGCTAAACTAATGTTATGAATAACATTGCCTCTTAATGAGGACAAGAGAAATGAAAGACGCCAAAACGTAATCACTTATAATATGAAGAATATCAATTTTATGATATTTAATATATTTGTTTTTGTTTTGTGTTTTTTTTAATAATAATTTAATATAGATTTTTTGGTCTATTTGATATATTTCCTCTAGCTTTTATAGATGATGGGTTTAATTAGAATTTAAAATAGAAGCATATATGTTTAGAAATGAAGTTAAATAATAAAAAATGACATATATATATTATTATATTGATTTTACCAATTGTTTATTACATCACTATTACAAACTCATAAATTAACTCTATATTACCAAATATTAAATATAATTATTATTTTTTTCATAATAAATAAAAGTTTTTATTCAGCAACAGAGTTTAATATAACATAACGATGAATTTAAAATTAAATTAATATTTAAATAATATTCAAATTATGAACAGTTTTAGGATAGCTTAATTGGTAATCTTGTTGAATTTTTTTAAGTATTATCCATTAGAAATTTACTCTGTATTTTTTTGGTTTATTTCTTTTACTTACTAATTTCAAACAAGTTATTTAAAACATATAAATAATGGAATAAACACAATACAGTCTCAATATCTACAGATCAACAGCTAAAAGAAAACAAACGCACAAGTGATACTATTATTTTTGGATAATTCATCCCCAGAAAAATCCAATGCCGGAAAATCGATGCAACAATTCTGAAGGTTATTATTATGCAGTATTTCCTTGAGTACAACCGGGTACCAAACTAGCTCACCCGGTAGAGAAAAACAACTAGCAATAATACCTCTCTATTCAAAAACAGGTATTCAAAAAACCTATCCCACGAAACCCTCTCCAACAACTCTGAAGCACTGCGCTAGCCCTTCTTGCCTCTGTGTCATCCCTCTGAGGCATTACACAACCTCTAGGACCCTCTACGTCACTCCTACTACCCTCTACATGGATGACGCAAGCCCTCTGGCCTCTGCGTTATCTTTGCTCGGCTCTGCGTGGCATGATTTGGCTTCTGCGTCTGCTTCTCTCCTTCTGCACTGGACTCTCAACACTATCTCTGCCTCTCTGTCCAGTACTCACTACCCCTCATTGCTGATCATTGATTCGACTTTACTTAGCAAACCACGCTCTAGTAAATCGAATGAATGATCACTGTGGCATAATCTCCAACTGACCCTCAAGCCTCCTCTTATACTTTTCATGTTGATCCTTCAACAGCCAAGATTGCATCTCTAATCAACAGATAAGATTAGATTTGGCTTGATCCATGCCTTTTGGAACCCTCTAACCCATTTTTATATTAATACCCATTAATATTTTATTTTTCCTAAGTTTAGACAGGAACTCCATTATAATATTAATTATTTTAATATCTCTTAAACCAGGAAGAATCTGCCCAAACCATTTTTGAGTCTTGAAGATCTCATGTGATTTAGCCTCTCCACCAATTTTCATGGCTAGAACACATCCGATAATACCCCAAATCAACACTCCCTCTTAGTGAGGATTGTGCTCTAGTAATACTCCACACTCAACATCACTCTGATTATATGGCACTGCTATCTATGCTGATGCTAGGCCTCCCTTCCCAACATCCTCTGCATTGTTGCATCTTGTATTGCTGCCCATGGCCCTACCACTTCCATTGTTGCATCCGTACAGTCGTTCCTTCTGCATCTGTGCTGCTACTGGTCCTTTATCCCAACACTGCATCTTCACTACAACCCCCTCTCATCATGTTGCATTGTGCTACTGCTAACCACTACTGCACTACAACACAGTTATTGAGAAGTAAGTAACTGATCCACCTAACTTCTGACATCCCCGTCAAGCTAGAAACACTCCTAATGTTGAAGCTCTCTCTGTCGCTAATAAGTGCTCCCTCCAATGACCTTTGCACTACTGCAACAACTCCCTGCATCTCGCACCATTGCAAACCTCTCTGTGCCATACTACACTACTGTAACACTCTCCATGTCTCTCGCAATGTTGTAGCCTACTAGCCTCACGTTGCCTGAGGACTCCTGCAATGTAGCACCCTCTGCTACTTCATTCGCATTCATCTCTACCAACATCTGACAGTCTTACTACTCTCTCTTTGGGGCTCCCGTAGCAAGGTATAATCCAAGAGGTTGGGTACCTCAAGGATCTTGCCCCTCATTGCCTGTAGTGCTCCTTAACTACAACTCGATGTCTCCCCACCTATTCTTTAGAGGTACATGAGCACTCATGGCACAATCGTCGTCCTCCTCGACCTCCTTCTCTGCCTTCACTAGCACTGCCTTGGAGTTAAACGCCTCTCCCTTGTTCTTCTTCCTCAGACACTGGTTTGCATAATGACCCAGTTCCCCACAATTGAATCACTTGACCTTGGAGAGGTCCTTTTTCTTCCTCTTCTATAACTTTCCCACAGATTCCAGAGCTGCATCCTCTTCCTCTTGCTTCTTGATCCAGACTCCTTTGCTGCTATTTCCCATCTTTCTTAGCCTTCTGATCTCCTCTTGGAGAAGCGCTGCCCAAAATTATTCCCAATATGGAAGATTCACCATGCCCAGTATGCTCTGGACAAATGTCTCCCACTCTTCAGAGACTACATTAAGTGTGGTCCTCACTGACATCTCCTCATCCGACGTGGCCCCTATGGAAGTTAGTTGGTCCTGGATCTCCTTCAACTAACGAAGGAAGTGATCTATCTTCTCCCTCTTCTGCATCTGGTATGACTGTAATTGATTCTCAAGTAACACCTTCCTCTACATGGAAGTATGTTGGTACAATTTCTTCAAGGCTTCCCACATTTCATTTATCGTTTCCTTCTTAGAAATATGTTGGACCACATGATCCTTGACCCCATCAAGGATGATGCATTTTGCCCTCGCCATTACCTCCTCGTACTTCTCATTTTTCAGCTAGGTCAATTGGGATCGTCATTGTTCTCAAGGTGAAGGCCTTGATGTGATGTCTATCTAGAATGGACATGATCCTGGCCTTCCAGACCACAAATTTGGATGCCCTGTCCAGCCTATCCTGATCCCTTAGTCCATTCATTGCCATCTCTCTACTCTTCTCGTCGACTCCTCCGAGTCTCTCTACTTCCCACTGGAAGTTCTCCTTTTGACTCCCAGTAAGTCTCTCTACTTCCCTACCTAGAAGTTCTCCTTTCGACTCCTGTTGACTCTCTCTACTTCCTGCCTAGAAGTTCTCTTCTAGACTCCCTCTGAGTCTCGATTCCCTTCCTTCCAATCATCAAGTTTCACCTCTTCGATCTTCTGTGCACCTGCAACTTGATCCAGATTCCTTGGCTATAAATCCCTCTACCTTGGTTTTGCCCTATTAGGTATTGTTCTGTCCATAATACCCCAGTAACTTCACTCCCGCAAACTACCCACAACTTCCTATGCCCCAACAACTAAAATACTTAGCCTCTAGGCTTTGTGCAATCCCGGCACTGGAAAAACTTCTCCCTCAGCCAACTGTGTCAACCCTCCTAGTCTCTGCGTGGCTCTATGTGAGCCTCTTTCTACCCTCCTCAATCCTTGCGTTGGCCTCTCTCTAGCCCAGACTGATGACGTAGTCCCTCTGCGTCAACCCTTCTTTTGTTGCTTTATGCAAGGATCAACTTTTGTCACTCAGGACAATTGATTCTACTGCAAATGCTCTACTTAGTTGATGCCTTTAGATCTCCTATGATCTGCAACCACCCTCTGATACCATGTTGAAATTTTTAAGTATTACCCGTTAGAAATTTAATCTCTATTATTTTGGTTTATTTCTTCTACTTGTTAACTTTGAACAAGTTATTTAAAACATATAAATAATGAAATCTCTCAAGATCTACAGATCAACAGTTGAAAGAAAACAAACACACAAGTGACACCGTTATTTTTGGACAACTCATCCCCGAAAAAACTCAATGCGGGAAAATCGGTGTAGCAATTCTGAGGGTTTATTATTATGCAGTATTTCCTTGAGTACAACTGGGTGCCAAACTGGCTCACCCAGTAGAGAAAAACAACCAACAATAACACCTCTCTATTTGGAAACAGGTATTCAGAAAACCTGTCCCATGAAACCCTCTCCAACAACTATTAAGCACTATGCTGGACCTTCTGGCCTTTGCGTCAGCCTTAGAATCCTTTGCGTCAGCCCTCTAAGGCATTGCGCAACCTTTGGACTCTTTGTGCCACTCCTTCTACCCTCTGCATGGATGACGCAAGCCCTCTGGCCTATATCTCTACTAGGCTCTATGTGTCCTGCTCTAGCTTCTACATCTACTTCTTTGCCTCTACGTTGGTCTCTCGGCACTATCTCTGCCTCTCTGTCCAATACTTACTGTCCCTTGTTGTTGATCACTAATTCGACTTTACTTAGCAAACCCCGCTCTAGTAAATCGAATGATTGATCACTCTAGTGTATTCTCCAACTGACCCTCAAGCCTCCTCTTATACTTTTCATGTTGTTCCTTCAATGGCTGAGATTACATCTCTAATCAATAGCTAAGATTAGATTTGGCTTGATCCATTCCTTTTGGAACCTTTTAACTGAGTTTTATATTAATACCTATTAATATTTTATTTTTCCTAAGTTTAGACTTAGGAACTCCATTAAAAATATTAATTATTTTAATATCTCCTAAACTGGTGAGAATTTGCCCAAACCATTGTTGGGCCATGGATATCTCATGTTCTTTAGCCTCTTTGCCAATTTTCATGGCTAGGGCACATCTAATGCTACCCCAAATCAACAAATCCGAGATATATGAAATCATTGAAACTCAAAGACTGAGGTTCAAATCTTCTTGTTGCTACCTACATTACAAGGAGGAGGACAAACCATAATCCCACAAAAAATATTCAAATTATGAACTTAACTAGATTGCAAAAATATTCCAAAATCTAAGAGTAAAGTCAATTGTTTAACCATTCAGAACTAACTTTAAAAACCAATAAAAAAAATACTTCTAATATACTCCAAGATATTTTTAATATCAATAATACATTATTTTGCACTACAATTAGACATTTTGGCAATAGACATGGAATATTCCATTTGGAATTTACGCAGGAAAAATGATATGTCCAATTTTATCGTCACGAGTAAGCATTTATCGAGATTTTTGAGCTTCTGTTGAAAACTGTAATAAGCATTCATAGAGATTTTTTAGCTTCTGTTGGAAACTGTAATTACTCCCACGTGCATAGTAGTCTAAATTTAGAGTGTGAGATAACTGAATCAAGCGTGAGTTAGTTCAAGTTCAGTCTTATGTTTGGTAAAGTCAAATCCAGTGTGTGTTTGCATGTTCGAGATATTTTGAATCAGTGTTAGTTGAAAAAGGATAAATACCCCATGATGGGTTCATTGTAATCAAGTTAAATTTGTGTGATCAATCGAAGAGTAGAAACTCATATTTTGTGTTTGTGTGTGTGTGTTAAATTTATGTCTTTCCTCCTCTCTCTTTCCAACAAATTGGTATTAGAGCGAGGTTAGAGCCAGAGTATTCAAGACTATGCAACCACAGTCCATAGAGCTAGGTCGAGGTGAAAAATCATTGTTTATTCATTTTTTTTTTTAGGGTGTTGTGATTGGCCACTAGCTTGCAAAGCCACCATATTGAGAAGGTGTTATAAGATACCTACACAATCGTCATTGTAAGAAATTGACAAATTGAAGTTTGTGTCCATTGGTTTGTAAGAAACCAAAGTTTGTTGAGGGTTCTGAACAAGTCATAGAAATATTAATAGAAACCACAACTACTGTGCACTGTCATTGTAGTGTTCTCAAAAAAGTGAGGGTGCCAAAGCCAAAAGAACTGTAAGTTGTGTTTGCGACTGCCATAAGTCATTCTACCATTTGAGCAGTCGTAGCGAAGCTAGTTTGAATGCACACGAAGAGTCAACTAGAGGCACATTATTTTTCCAAACGATTTTTGAAGCATATTGAGGGAAAGTCATGCAGGTTGTTTGATTGAGTTCCTTTAATTTAAAGTTTTTTTCATTTATTATAAGAAAAAATAAAAGGTTTTTACAAAGACTTTATTAAAGGGGATCTTATAAAGGTTTTTTTTTAAGGAGTTTTGAACTGCTCATGAAGTAGTATGTGATCTAGTAGCAGTTGATCATCAAGAAGATGATAAAGTGATTGGAGAGTTTTTTATGAAAATATCCATTGACATCATAAGAGTGGAAGATAACCTCCATGGAGTGGAAAATAAGGTAGAGAAGGAAGCTCTCACTGAAGAGCATAACAAATATGTTTTTAACATTTCTTTTTAATATGCAGGTGTTCAAAATAACATGGGAGTAGAAGTTGAAAACAAAGTTATTAATAAGTTTGATGAAGATTTGAAGTTCACTGAAGAATGGATTGAGAATCCAATTAAAAAAAATTATGAGAGTCTTAAAGAAACAATTGGAATAAAATAATTAAATGAAATGGTGAACAAGAAAAAGGAGGTTGTTTATGATTTTACATGTAAGAATAATGATGATATTGAGTGTGCATAATACATGCAAAATACAATAGTACCTGATGATGAAAGTGAAGAGAAGGACATGGAAGTTTATGAAAATGAGGAAGAAAACATTAAAAACAATTTTTAGCAATGGAGACAAGAAGAGATATTATTTTTGTATCAAGAAATATGGCAAAAATAAAGTTAGGAATATGAAGTGCAACAAGCATAGCAAAGAACATAGTTTGAAGATGAAGAGTTGTGGACACATTCCATGGTTGAATGAATCTTTGAAGAGGAAGCTATAGAAGATACAAGAGAATTCAAAGAAAAATTTCAACAACAACAAGTAAAGAAATATGGAGCCTACAACGAGAACACACGACAAGAATGAAGCAATTTTGAGGATAACGAATTTGGAAGAAATGATAAAAAATGCAAAATTTTCAAAGTTTTGAGTCATTATAACCCTAGCTGAGACATAAACCAGTAGGCATGTTTGAGTGATGATTGTGTCAATTTTATTGTAAGCCTAGCAAACATAGTTGAGTTATGTTGAGTCAAATGGTCATAATTAAGCGGGAGTGTTGGAAATTGTCATTACTATTGCATGCAAAGTAATCTAAATTTAGAGTGTGAGTTAACTAAATCAAGTGTGCATTAGGTATAGTTCATTCTTATATTTGGTAAAGTCAAATATAGTGCGTGTTTTCATGTTGAAGTTAATTTGAGTGAGTCACTAGTTGAAAAATGATAAACACCCCATGATGAGTTTATTGTAATCAAGTTACGTTTGTGTGATCAATAGAAGAGTAGTAGCTCATATTGCTTGTGTGTGCATTAAATTTGTGCCTTTCCTCCTTTTCCTTTCCAACAACTTCTTCTACATCAATAAACATAAACCTGAATTTTCTCTATCTACAATCCTACTGAAATTATGTGAAATTATCTTTATAGCTACAACGTTTTCTAATTATTTTAAGTTTTGGAATTTGTAGTGTAAATTTGATGAAACAATTTTTAATTACATTGTGATTTCTTATTATTTAAAACATATTTTTTGAATCTATGCCTTTAGAACACGGATTATACAGAGCCCCTAACTCAACTTTTAATTACAATAATTTTGGATTAAAAACCATGTTAAAATACCTTCCAATCCTGTTAACCTCTCACTAAATTTATTATTTTTACCATTGTACAACTTTAATTGGTATCAATATCATCATCTACCTTGTCTTCAAATCCTATAGTGTTCTTCTTCATGTCATATTTGGTTTCTTTTGCTACGAAGAAATTGACTGCACCACCTTCTCCATGCTAATGTCAAACGCATCCCTAACTGACCCTGGCACCTTTGAATCACCCGTTGTTGCCTTCATCATGTAAATGACATGAGGAATCATGGGGAATCAACTCACCACCTTCACATGCATCTCTCTTACTCACTCACTGCTCAAACCCCTCAACACTCGCTCAACGATTAAAAAATTGGCAACCACGTCATCTTGCGGAATAAACATAAAGTACCCATCGCTATCTGATTGAAGACACCACATGTATTACGTATAAGTAGAGTCCTAGTTGAAGAATACAAGAATTCATCCTGCTACAATGGCATTGAAAGTTGACTGGCATGTTGGTGTGTCACTAAGGGTCTGCAGGTAGAAAACTGACTCCATGAACACCCGTATGACCAGCTCAACCTCGTGCTTGCACTGCATCACCATGTAGTCCAAAAGGCAACAACAAATTGGTGACCAGGCTCGGAGATCTTTGGAATCCTTCGTCACTAATGTGGGTGCAAACTAACCAAGCAAAGGTGAAAATTTGAGTCTTCACGGATGCCCAAACCTAATTTGTCCACTCCTTGATTTTATGACTAGATGACAGGTGGAACGAAGTCAGATATTGGATGGCCTACTCTTTGGGCTACCACTAGCAACATTAGCAACATCATTAGCAACATCATGTTAGGAACCCCAAGGAACTTTAACAGGTCGGTTTTCCAGTCCTCGCCAACACTAAAGTCCCAGAATGTGCCACCTATAACCATGAAATGATGTTTCCCTCTGCACCACTTCCACTCATCCCTCTCTCTCAACGACAACATGACTCCCATGTTGTTTGAGGACTTGAGAACTATCTCGAGTTATGAATACATATATATGAGAGAATCAAGGCTAGTGTAGTACAACACCAACACATTGTTGGCCATGGAAGGGCTGGGAATGAGGCAAACTATGAATTCTTTCTTAGGATATGCAATTCTTAAGACATGGGTTGTAGTTAGTAGGTTCTTTAGCTGGTCAGAGCTATTATGAAATTCTTGAGTCCATTTAAATGCTCTTCCTTTCTTTTGCAATGAAGTCATAGGGTAAGCCATCTTTGAGAATCCATCTATGAAGAAGAGGTAGTATCTTGCTAGGACCATATATGACCTAATATCAACAATGTTCATAGGAATAGGATATTCCATAATCGTCTTGATCTTTTCCAGATCTACTGTTATCCATTCTTGGGTGATCACATACCCCAAACACTGTATCTGATATTTGAAAAACTCACATTTACTATATTTAATTTATAATTGGTTCTTGCAAGGTCTGAAAAACTAGTTGCGAATGTTGTTTATGCTCTTCTACATTTTTGGAATATATTAGGATATCATCAATAAAAATTAATACAAATTTGTCTAGATATCGATGAAATATTCTATTGATTAGGCTCATAAATGTGGACAGGGCATTAGTAAGCCCAAAAGGTAAAACCACGAAATCATAGTGTCCATAGCAAGTCCTAATTGCAGTCTTACAAATGTACTCATCTTTGTTAAGTTATGGTATGTTCTATGCTTATAACAGTTTACTTCTTTTCTTATTATATTCCACAGATTAGCAATCTCATGTACATAAAGTAAAGTACAGATAGAACATTGAACGATCGACAAAAAACAAGCCAAGACAAGAGACACAAGATGTGGCGGCTAGCCAGGGACAAACCCCACAATGTGTGGGGAAACCCTTTGACCAAATCTTATTTTATCTTCAATAATTCAGTAGAGAGAAATAGTACAATAAATCTGATTCATATCAGCAGTAGCAAACCCTAGATCAGCAGCATCAGCATTAGCAGCTTCATTATCAAACTAGGGCAGATGATATCTCACAAACCGATCGTCGGATTGACTTCATTCCACCACCAAAGGTTGCAACTTCTAGAGGAGGTTCAGATGAACCTACAACGTAGTTCAGATGAGGAGATCTTCTAGGCCACGCAGGTCAATCTTTACTTCTGCAGTTGCAGCTTCAGTTTCAACAGTTTCCGGCTTCAAACTAGGCCAGTCGATATCTTGCAAACCGTTCATCGGATTGACTTCATTCCACCACCAAAAGTTGTGGCTTTCAGAGGAGTTTCAGATGAGCCTATAGTGTAGTTCCAAA
>APFE031641403.1:94479-105125 GCA_000404065.3 Pinus taeda
CTTGTAAAGGATTGGAAGAAATTACCACTCCTCAAACTCTAAAGATAGAAGGACATATCAAGAAGAAAAAGGTTCAAGCAGTGAAAGATCACATCGAGCATCGACAACAAGTTCTCCAATTTTTAAAGGATAATGCCACTTTGGTGCAAAATCAAATGAAACAACAGGTAGATCAACATTGTAGTGAAAAATGTTTTGATGTAGGTGATTGGATATTTTTACTACTACATCTCAAGCAAGCAATTTATAAGAAGGAAATGTTGTCAATACTACATGCACTTAAGAAATGGCGACCTTACCAAATGGGAAGATACTTCAAGGTAAAAATGGATCATGACAGTCTTAAATACTTTTTAGAACAACTATTATCTTAGAAGAATAGAAAAATGGGTCACAAATATGTTGGGTTATGACTTTGACATCATCTATAGAAAAGGGGAGCAAAATTTTATTACAAATGCACTCTCAAGAAAGGATGAGGATGTCAAAGCATTGTTTTGTGCTATTTCTATTATCCACCCAGATTGGATAAACAAAGTAAGGGATGAATGGAAGAAGGATGAAGAAGTGTGGCCACTCATTCAAAATTTGCAAAAGATCCCAATTCAAACAATATTGACAGAACTTGAGGAGGAAGGAAAAATCATATTGGAACCTGGAGTAGTCACAAAAACAAGAACCCGATAGCTATGAAATTGATCAATTTCAGAGTATTTCATCAAGTGGAAGAACTTACCTGTTGAAGATTCCACATGGGAGGACAAGAATTTTATACAGAAGCATCAAGAACTACTTAAGCGTTGGGGACAACACTTTTTGAAGGAGAGGGACATGTTAGGCCCCTATACTACTAGTGTAACCCCTTATTGTTATGAGTACAACCCACTTATTATATTGATGTACCCATGTAGTGCCCATATTATTACCACTGTGCCCCATAGAAGCCCACTATTGTTATTATTATGCCCTTACATTATTATTGTTATGTAGGCTCTAATTATATTATGACCCCTTAAACTCCTACATATAGAAAGGAGGTATTTCATTTGTATCATCCAAGAATTGTTCATTTATGTAATGTAAAGGAGGTTTCCCCCTTGAAGAGGCTAAATTCTAAGGCGTTGATCTATCTTTTCTATCTTTTTGTGAGCTGGTTTCATAACAAACCCATACTCACTTGTTGATTAGAAAATACCTATGTATTACTCTCTTATGCTGAAATTTGTAAAGAAAGAAAATCTACAAGGAAACATGGCATCCATGTCTATACTCCATATGGGGCTCCTACTCCAAATGGTGTGAGTTCTAATTAGGAATTCACATCGGGGAGACACCCTTGGTTGATGGATTTCTAGCACAATCAACAAAATGGCGCTAGAAGGAGGGCCAAATGACAAGCTATGCCTGTTGATTCTACTTTGAATCTCTTTTCCAAAATGGGTCTTTCCAAAATCATAATCCCAGGATGTTTTGCTAAATAGATTGATCTTACCATCCCCACAAAATTTATTCATAACCTATCCCAATTTAATTTTGATAGTGAGGGTGAATCAACTATTCATGAAAATCTATTTCAAGTTGTCCATTTTTTCCTTTCTAATGGAATATATTGCAAGGATGTCATGGCCAGATTACTCACCCTCACCTTTGAACGTCATGTTAAGAGCTGGTATCCTAGATTACCTTCTGCTTCTATCCATTTATTTGACCAACTTGCGAAGGAACTTCATAAAGAATTTGATAGGTATGACTATCAGGATGTCCTCAAAAGAATTAATCAACTAAGAATGAAGCCTAATGAATCAATTGAGGATTTATCTGATCGATTCCTTCACCATTGTTATGAATTTCTAGGAGAAGACACATATTGGGATTTATTTAAACAAAAGTTTAAGAATTTGGTTCATATCTCTTTGTATGGTGAATATGACCCCCCCTTGATGTTTCTACTTCCCCAACTTTTGTAAATCATGAAGAACCTATAATTTCAAAGGAGGAACATACTACTCCTTTTGTTCCTTATCCTCCTCCTTTTCTAGCACCAATGAGGGTGCCTCCTTGCGATGATAATACAGTTTGTAAATATGTAAATCAAATTCCCAATCCATCTTCTCATCCTCCTTCTACTTTTCATGATTGAGATACAATGGAGGAGACCTATGAATGGCTCATGAAGCCTATGGTGAAGTCTAATTCTTTCACTCCTCAAAATGATTCTGACATTCTTAACCTCAATCCTAAATCGTGTTACACTGAAAGTATTATTTCTTTAAGGAACATTTTTCACCTTCTATCATCTACATGCCATGACTCTTTGTATCATGACCCGCTTGATCAATCTACTCCACCAAATAGTTCTTCACACTCTCTTGACTTTCAAGTTGCTGGTTCAAATTGTGATAAGGTACAAGGAAGTCACATTACATAGGTAGAGGGGAAATAAAGTGAAGATACCTTTGATCTTTCTTCTCTTTTTCAAAGTTTCCCATGTGAGGATAATGCTCTTCCATCCTTGGTTGATTTTCAATATAAGAATATCAGTGATGAATCAAATAGAATTTACTTACCTAATCAATATGAAGTCTTGGACAACAATAATTCTAATGATGATGACTTTGTTGATGTATGTAATGACGAATTCCAAAGTACATCCATTGATCTTTCTGTTTGTTAAGAATATTTTGTTTCGAAATATTTAGATATAAAATCCATTTCTGTCAAAAAAGATTTTCTTATGAACACTTCTTCCTCTTCACCTCCCTATCCTTTATGTTGTACCATTTATAATGCATCAACTTATGATGAAAATGCTCCATGCTTTTCAAGTTCTTCATATAAGTTAACTTCTCAATTGGCACAAGGTAGAAAGGTTATTTATGATGAATATGAAAGCAATGAAATTATAGAGCATCCATTCCATCCTTATCATCTCTTATTTTGTATGGGGGCAACTCTTCAAATAAGTGCGATCATGATATTTTTCCAATGCATACATTCTTAGACCTGTGATCAGAAAAATATTATAACTTGAGTAATATGTTTCAAGCATCTGATCAAACCAGTGATGTAGATAACTGCCATCCTGATAGTGGTGATCCCGTTAACTTCACCAATAGAAACTGTGCACCTGAAATTTGTGATTTGACTCAGTTTAAAAAAATTTATTATCTGACATTTCAAATTTCAGGAACTCATCAAGAAGACAAGGCACTTCAACTCCCATTGATGGTTATGTTAGGTTATTGCGATCTTGGTAAAATTCCTTAACCATGTCAGATCTAGATTTTCTCACATAATTCTTTCATTCATATTGTTTCACTGGATGCAAACTCATTCTTGATAGATCTAGATATTTCTTGTTACAATTTTCCTATTTCTCGAGACCGGGTTTTTGATCATACTACTGTACTGAATTCATCTTCGTGTAAATCTCTTGGATTGAATTCAGGTTTGGAGTGTATACCTTTCGTGAATGCATGAAATTTCAAAGAATTTCTATTTGAATATTACTTTTTTCTGAATAATTCATATACATTGAGTATTATGGCGAATAATCAACTCCTAGATTTTCATGTGAATGTATTTATGACCCCAGAAATCCTCTTGAGTGTTAGCAAGTGCTTCAGTTGTTTGTTGAATCAAGTTCCTCTTTTTCATCCATTGAATCCTGACTGGTTTCATATATTTTCTATACTTGCATTCCTTTTCAATTCTTTCGATGATTATGATGCTTGTATAGTTTGTCACCAGTTACAGGAAAATGGTTTGGCATATTTGACATGTGAAGAATATCATTATATTATTTAGAGCATTTATGAAACTGTTCAAACTGATCTATCTTTATTATCTTCTAATCAAGATTATCATGTCACAAATGGTCCATCTGATCATAATATTAACTGTCATTCATTTTATCATTTTCCCATCAGTACATCCAATGAAAGTTGTTTCACATTGATTAATCTTTATAGTTTATCTCGTTGTTTGGATACTTGTTAAGTTGCTGAGGTGCTTCAATCTTCATTGATGGTTATGTTAGGCCCTCACTATCTTGATGAACCTTTTGAGCATGATCAGATTCATTTTCCCTTACAAGATTCTCATCTTGATCTCAAACTTTTAATTTCAAATTCATCTTTTCAAAGATTTCAAGGATTTCAAGAGGATTGTTTCGAATTTCATGATCCAATCACTGAATGGTTGGATAAATCTTACTTGGAAAGGTCCATCGCAAATAAAAAGTTTCAATATTTCTTTATGCTTACTAAGGGGTACAGTGGAGATGAAGACACATCCACAGGAATATTCAGAGGTTTGTTTAGCGATGTCTTTTATCGAAAAGTTAAGCATGTGAACTGGTCAGAAGTAGTGGCTATGACATATATTTCTGCTGACAGGAAAGACCTTCTATTTGTTGTCAAGTTATTCAATCTCTTATATTTTCTATTGCACATCGCTTTTATATTAGGTTTAATTATTCGTATCTTTATGTATGCAAGTCAGGAGCAAATACAATGGCTTCATTGGACATTTCATTATACTTTACCATGACCTTCTAGTTGGTTAGGATAGGAATAGGTTTATCTACATTCTAGTTTCTCTTTCTTACACCCATCTTGCACTTGTTCTCTGATAGTGTTTCCTGTTTTCTTCTTTTTGTCTCACATTCTGTTTTTGGTTTAGCCTCTATTTTCTTTGTCCTTTTAGTTTTTCATTTTGTTGTGTCTTGTCTCTTCTGTCATGTTTTGTTTAATAAGACTTCACATGAAGGATGATCCCTTTGGCTCGAAAGACAATGTGGCAAAATATAAGAGCACTTTGTGACATTACAACATTTAGCTAACCTTCAGTTCTTCTTCCTTGTCTTGGTTATCCTTTGGTTGATGTTGTTCTGATGGAAAATATGATTCTTGCAAGAGGAAAGGTCTATGTTGAACTATGATATCCATGTCTATTCTAGAAACCTCGCCCCTATGATTAATTCTCTACGTTTTGGTGTTTTCCATGTTGATACAATCAAGTAAAGAAAGACAAGGGGAAAATATAAATGAGAAAACTAATATCAGATGTTTTATATATGATCCTCTAAAGGAAAAACCTATTCTTCTCTCAATAAGTCGAGATCCCTCTTCTGCCCATGAAATAAATAAGTGCTGATGCACAATCGTATATAAAATAAATAAATAAAGGGTGAAAGAAGAGAAAGGCTTCCTGTGTAGGGAGGTGAAGCAAGTAACTCTTTCGGGGTATTGTCTAGGCTCGCTGGTAATGGAGAAATGTTTGTGTTCTTGAAGTGACTCTGTCAAGGTACTGTACATGCCTACTGGTAATGGGGCAACATCAAAGATGAAAAAATATACTTTGAAAATCTAAATATCACGAACTAGATTACCCTTCTCCTATTTTTAACATTGTGTTATGGTTAGCTTTATGATTTTGTTCAACTGATGAAGGACAAAGGGGAATATGCTTATAAACGGGGTAAGTTGGTAAACCAAAGTGACCTAAACGATGAATTTATATTCCCTGAGTAAACAAACCTTCCACAAAATATTTGACCAAGGAAGAGAAGATGGAGTTCTACTAGTGTGTCACCAAGTGTTGTCGTTGTGACAAACACCCTCCAAAATTTTGCCTATACTTGAATTTTTAAGCCTACTTTGGATCTTGCAATTGATCATTCCACCGTAACTTCTTGTTCAGTTGATGCTATGTTAAGTCAATGAGCTCCCTTTTCGATTATAAGTGTCAAAGTCACCTGCTCACACATGCTCAGTCCATAATGAATTCATGAACATATTCCTTCACGCAAGATTGAACAAGTCTAGAATAGTCCATCAAAATAGAGCATGTGCAATGTTCAACCTATGTCGACAGTCAGTGCACACTATCATTGAGAGTTTCTCACTTGTGGATGTGTTTGTACTTCTATTTCGGTGAGTTTTTCAATCTGTCCCTTTTGCACACCTTTTCTTTCGCAAGTGCCATTTTCATGATTTTGATTGTCTATTTTAATTCCCTTCAATTTAATTAATGTCATTTTCATGTTATTTTTGTTTCTTCATGTGTCACTTTCACCATAGTTTTCATATCACAAGTGTCATTCGCATGTTTTCTCCCTTATGGAAAATGTTTTTTTTTTTAATGGGGAGTGTCACCTATTGTGAAAAGTGGAGTTTTGGATTGTTTAAAAGGGTAAATTGGGTTTTTATGAGTCATTCTAGTCATGTAGATATGTTTTACATTCATTCCCAAAGTTGTATGCACTGTCGCACAAGTGTGGTCACTTTCGTTGCAAAGTGTACCTTCTATGTTGCACTTGGAGAGGTATGTTGTATCACCTTCACATTGATGGCACCATGTTGCTCTATTTTTCTGAGTGATCAATGTTGTGTCACCAACTATTTTGAGTGTGTGATCATGATCTAGTTTTTTCTTTATTCACTTGAGCCTCACTAATCCCACACTTAGCCTCATCCAGAAAATTTCACTCCCAGGCAACTTGACCTCACTCATCCTTTTGGAACTACACATTGATTACTATTAACCCTCAAGCCCTGAACTTACCTCTTAGAACTACGTATTTCACAGTCACAGTGCCCAAGCTTGATCCTTAAGCTCTAGAAGTACACAAATTTCTCCTCCCAGTCAGCCACAATTGTACACTACACAATGTCAAGCCTCAAGCTTCTAGCTTGACACCTTGAACTATAAAATTGTGCAATCCATGAGACTCCTCTCCCTCTAGAACCACGCATTGGGCAACTTGAAGCCTCAAGTCTCAATCTTGAGCCCTTGAACCCCTCAAATGCACAATATCCCAGCTTTTTCTCCAACTAGGATTGCGCATTGGGCAACTCCAAGCCTCAAGCCTCAACCTTGAGCTCTTGAGCCCTTCAACTACGAAGTCACCTAGACTAGCATTTTAGAACTGTGCACTAGGAAAACTTAAGGTTCAAGCATCAAGCTTGAATCCTTGAGCCCATCAACTGTGTAGTCACTTAGCCCTGGCCCTCTAGAACTACACATTATGTAGTCTCAAGCATCAAGTCTTAGCCCTGATCTCTTGAACTATGTAATCCCCTAGCCTCAGTCCCTACGAAACTATGCATTGGTCAACCTCAAGCCTCAAGCCCTCAGCTTGACACCTTAAGCCCATCAACTGCGTAGATGACTAGCCTTAGCTGCCTGAACTACACATTTCATAATCTCAAGGCTCAATCTTGGTCCTTGAACCCCTGAGCTACTCAACTCCATAATTCTTGAGCATGTCTTCCAACCTATCACCTTATTATAGCTTAATCAATGGCTATCATGAAGCATGTTAGACTAAGGTATTTTTAGACTGATTTCGTCTTGTCATGAATGGATTTCAATTACAAGTACTCTATGTTATCATGACAAGATGATGATGGAGGGAAAGGAGAAGGAGACCATGCTAGAAGACACCTATGGATCTAAAGAGATATGATGATCATCGTGCGAGAAGAAGAAAGAACACCATATTACAATAAAAGACCAAAGATCAAGACCGCATGAATACTCCATATTGATTCACAACTATTTGGAGGGTGGATATAAAGAACAAAGCATATATCTTATGAAGAAGAAGACCATGTTCCACCTCTCATGAAGACACAAAGAAAGAAACAAAAAAAAGTGGCTTGACATTGGCATGTCATCATGTAGTCCATGTCACTAGTGTCATGTCATGAGTCATCATGTGCCACATCATTATGTGGATTATGTAAATTCTATGATGGAGAATTGTAATGTAGAGTGGAACTCCCAAAGACATGTATTGAATGTGAAAAGTATCATAGGATTTGAAATGTCATAGAGAATTCAAGCAGTCATGAGGGTAATCCAAGAGTCACAAAGGGAGGTGAAGGATCACCCCATTTGTTATATATACACCCTCATTGTATAAGAACATTACTTTTCACATTAGCTCCTCCTACCAGGCATTAGAGAGGAAGATAGTTTTTTTGGAGGAGAGAGTGACTACTCTAATGCTCCACTATTAGGGCTAGTGATGTTCACTGTCTTGATGTATCTTGGAACTTTTATTTAATTAGAAGCTCGTTGAGCCAACACGCTTTCATGCATATGTCATGAATATTGTATGATTATTCTTTGAATGTTTGCGATGTATGTTGTTTTCATCTATACTAAGGAATTTAAAATATTTAGGTGACTTTGGTACTTATCATGTTGAAGGCATGTTGTATTTGCTTTAACAATCGTTGTATCCTTGTGAACTATTCTGGTGATTTATCAAAGATTCATTCATAGGTATATGCTCGTGTGCCTTTTCTAGAATAGTACTATTACTTGTATTTAAAGGGCCCACTTTTCTCATCCCTTTTGGTATAAGGACCTTGATATTTTCTGTAATTAAACATTTCACAAGGCATAGTCACTTGCTGATCCAAAAATACCTGTGTATTATACTCTCTTATGATGAACTTTGTAGCCAAAGAAAATCTACAAGGACACATGGCATTCGGGCTGATACTCTGGATGGGGCTCCTATAAATAGTGTAGCGTCTAATTGGGACTTCACATCGAGGAGAACGCCTTGGTTGATTAATTTCCATCACCGTCAACAAATTCCAATTGAAGGTTTTCCTTGTTTTACTGGAAATTTGGAGTCATGGAATTTTCAGACTCATGCTATATAACCCCAATTCTTTAACTAACTTTGTTATGATATTTTGCACTAGTGAAACTTTCATTACTATCCCTTTTTGGCCATTATCTCTGCATTACTAATTTTATCGCTTTGGGAATAGTGCGGAGTTGGGAAACATTGTTATGGGTCTTCAATTACCTCCAGGTTCCTTATTGTTTCTTTATTGTATTTCTTTTCTAGAAATTTCGAGCTTGAAAATGTTGCTCTACATGTGAGACTTGTGGCTCAAGGTTAAGAACCCTTACTAGACAATTAATGAAGTCGTTATCTATGTCCTAGGGTCACAATCCCAACCCAAATTTTTAGTTTAAGAGTCTACTTAATCTGTGAAAAATGGGTTTTATTTTACTGCCCCCAACCCTTGAATTATATGTTTGATTGGGCCCTTTTGGTCACCTACAAAGTCATGTTCTATATCAAAAATTTTCTGCATGAGTTTTTCTCTTTTAATTTTCTTTTAAAATTGAGACTTCAGTGTTAAGTTAGGAATACACTTGTACATTTGTATGAGATACCATGGTTTTGAGAGTGAAATACATACTCAGTTTTTCTTTGTTCATACTTATGGTCAAGAAGATTTATTAAAAACACTATATTATTTGTGTTTATAGTTTTTCTTTTGGTTACTCTTATCCTATAAATGTAAAGGGTTACTTTCAAATATTCATTATAATTTCTTTGCTTATGCAAAATATTATTCACAAAGGTATTGAAATACTATTTCTTCTTTAGCCTATTCAATCTGTGTGTTTAATGACAATTATTTTACTGTAAGGATTTACATAATTTTATTCGGAGATATTAATATATTTACTATATTCTGTTAATGCACAATATCACTTCTAGTTTTAATAAGTTCAATATGTAGAAAATAGAAGGCTTAAGCCAGAGCCTGTATATTATTCAGACCTAATAATTAGGGTAAGGACTGTTGGTCTTTGGTCAGGATTCTCAATTCAGTCTTAACTAGGGTAACTAATCTAGCCCAAGAACACCTTACAATATTATTTTACCTTGCACTTTTATTTTATTTTATACTAACAGTTTGAAAAACATAAACTCTTCTAATAATGAGAAAGGATGAAACAATATTAAAACAAGAAAATTTAGCAAACACATATTGAACTAGATTTCACTTATTTGCACAAGTCACTTGAGTTCTACAAAACCTAGTGGACAAAAATATGCTCCACTTGGCCAATGAGTACTGGTACTTCTACCAGAATCCCCCTCGAGCCA
This sequence comes from Pinus taeda, assembly GCA_000404065.3. Taxonomy (NCBI): domain Eukaryota; kingdom Viridiplantae; phylum Streptophyta; class Pinopsida; order Pinales; family Pinaceae; genus Pinus; species Pinus taeda. The sequence goes on from APFE031641403.1 coordinate 104,414, forward strand.
ATTCCACACTCAAAACAACTTTTCAACAGAGACCTTTCTAGGTTCAACGGGTTTCCTCCTCAAAGCATCCTACCCTCCTTAATACAATATCTTGTCCTTGAGGAAAGTAGCACCACAACTACTAAACTACGTGGGTCCCCTCCTACCAAGCTCCAAGTTCACATGATTACCTCAGAATTTTCCCCTCTCACCCTCTTGGCCAATATTCTTTTCTATAAATGAGATAATCTATCTCTAGGAGGAAGAGATTTGGGTAGGAAAATCCCTCTACCCAACTACTCTACTTGGGCTTTCCCTAACTTTTTTCTTTAATTGTCTGAGTGTGAAATTTCCTCTTAGCATCTTTTCCCAACTATAACATCTTTCCCACTATAGTTTCATAGCTAGCCAAATGCAACATTTTTATTAATAAAATTTATAAAACAAAAAAAATATTTATTCGCATCACATTTTTATTAATAAAATTTAGAAAAATAAGAAAACATTTATTCACATCACATGTTTACATGTGGCCTCAACATGGCCCACTCGCCCACTCAGTAAAAGTAAATTCAAAAGAGAGTAGGTAAAATATTCACAAATCAAAAGGTACCAAATTTTTTAAATGGTAGATATTTTTTAATATTTTAAAAAACTAGATATTAAAGTGGGAAAATTTTGAATTTTGTATTATAATATTTTTTAATTACTTATAAGAAAATCTAGATTTTTT
>APFE031641406.1:0-11131 GCA_000404065.3 Pinus taeda
AAATTACACGAGCATATTAATTAGTTTATACAACTAATTATGATCGTAAAAATATATGTTAATGAAAATATTATAACATATAAATTATAAGTAAAAAAATATTTGTTTTCATAACATAAATATAAAATTTACAACACTCTTTTGGAATAAGAAATGCGAGGAACATAGACCAACCTCCTGTCATAATAGGCTTTTGTTGCGACCTTTTTTGATGGGAGGCTCAAGGCTCCCAATCTATCGGTGGAGCTCGAGGAGTACTATATCTATCTGAATCCCATTCGATCCTTTTTGCTACAAATGTGTGCCTTGCTACAAACCATTTTTTTTTAGAAAACAATATTACAATCTTCCAAGCCTGGACTAGAGTTGCATGCTTTTTAGATAAATAGATCAAAGAACATAGATGATGGGCAGATTCATACTCCCTCTATGACTCTCGGTAGATGATATGATCCTTTTTGTTTGAGCGTTATAGGCCTATGCATGCTTTTTATTGAGACTTTATTTGCCATATTTGAGGTATACTTTTTGTAGGTAACTTTTTATGAGCCTCTTGAGAGGTCTGTTTATGTCATGTTAGTATTTAGAAATGGATTTTGGACTTTCACTTACTAGATTTTATTTATGGGTTGTCTTTCAACCATTTTTGATATGCTATATTATTTTACAAGTTTTGTTTGAGAAAACACACATATATAAAAATATATATTTATTAGAAAATAAATTAATTTTAGGAGAAAAAATGTAGCATAAAAAAATTGAAAAACTATGTAAATATTATATTTTATTAGTTTATTTACATTTAGTAATTTATATTTAATTTAAAATAAATTTCAAAATCAATTAAGAACAAAACTTTAAATTAAATTTCAAAATTAATTAAGAATAAAACTCAAATCAATCAGTTAAAAATTGATGAAATGTATTGAAAACACAATGATGACATTTCCCTTAAGAATAAAACTCAAATCGATCAATTAAAAATTAATGGATTGTATTGAAAACACAATGATAACATCTATCTTTATATATTGAATAATTAATGATGTTTCTTGGTAATTAAATGATGTGATATATATTGAATACTTATTGAATAATTAACGATGTTTTTTGGTAATTAAATGATGCCATATATATATTGAATACTAATCTTATAATTTAAGGAGGTATTGATTTTTCTTGGAAAATAATGGAAATTTTGGCAGGATATTGAAATTTTATGTTAGAAATTTTTGGAAATCTAGTTTACGGTTATCAAGTTTTAAGATTTTAGGTATCTTAAAGGGGGTTTTCATGATGCTAAATCTATTTCCACTATAAAAAACAACAAGTTTCAAGCACTGTAACTCTGAATTTGTTTTGAAAAAAATAATAGGATTCAGGCTATCTTTGGCTGCCAAGGTGAAAATGATAACTCAATAGAAAATACCAATAATAATTAATACATTGCCCAATTATTATTTATTTTTTAAGCAATAGAACACTTTAATAGAAACATATTACCTTTATTTCTTAGATTGTAAATAATTTATTTTAATTCAGTGTAAGAATAATTTTTATCTAAATTGTTTCTTTTTTTTAATAATAAAATTAATAAACACAAAATAACATAACACTATAAACATTTTTTCAACATAAATATTTGGCTTCCCATTGACATGCACTAATTAAAAAGGTGATAAAACCATTTTTTTCTTGTGAATCTCACTGTGGAAATTTTGTATTTTATTTTATATAATTTTTAAAGTAACAAGTTAGGTTTCTAATTCATTTACAACAGAATTCATAATTCCAGTCAAATCTTTTTAAATTAGGAATGCTATATTCTTTATATTTGTAAGTTCCCACAAACAATATAATATCAATTTCCCTAGATATTCAACTTAACATAGGCCTTTATCTTTATGGAAATTCACAATAGTTCTTAAAAGATGACTCAACATTCCAAATTCTTATTTATTTTATCTTTTTAGTGTTTATCCCTAATAATACTTTTTCTATTTTCAATTATCACCAATTTTCCTATTTCCATAGATTCTTTTACATTTTGAAATACCTTACTTAATTCAAATTTATTTCATCTTCTTAGCGCCTATTCTTAGTAATGGTTTTTCTATTTTCAATTATTTCCATTTTTCCTTCCTTCCTAGCTTCTTTTACCTTTTGAAATATCTTGCTTAATCCAAGTTGGTCTTCTAGAATGTCATTGTTATTTATAAATATTATTGGCTTTGTAAAACCCAGATTTATTAACTATGCCATATTTATGATCATTAAAACTTAAGTTAACATAAATTAACCTATCTTTATACTCAATTATTTTATCAAAGCTATTTATTTCTATAAGACAAAATGTTTAAATTTATCATTTATTTTATAATTCTTCCTTAATTATTATTAAAGTATCTCATCTTTCTTTTTTTAACCAAAAATTATGAGATTTAAAGTTACTTAGTTATGAGTAAATAAATCTTTAAATTTATTTATTTATTCTTTCACAAGTTTGATATGCAATTTGTGTCCCAAACTATTTAAAAACAAATTATTATTTAACTTTTTTTTCCCTTAATTTTCTAATTTTATTTTCCAAATAAAATTTTCAAAATACAGAATTCGAAAGCTTTTAAATAATCAATCCGATTAAATGTATGAAAGATTTATCTTCTTTCTGTCAACCAAAAAATTTTCAAACTGACTTACCAAACAGAAAGGTGTCAAGACTCTTGTTCAGGAAATACTCATAGAGAATCAACTTTCCTCGTCCCCCTGCACAACACCCAAGCAGCTTTACCAGATTTCGGTGTTAAACATTGGCTACAATCTTCAATTCATTCATAAATTCTCGTTTCCACTGTCCGGATTTTATAGGCAACTTCTTCACTGCTATTTCTTTTCCATCCCTAGTTATTCCCTGAAAGAATTAACTCCATCAACAACCCATGGAAAAAATCCCTCTTCGTCTTCGGCAAGTCATGCAATTTCCTCCTGGAAGAACGAGGCGGCGGATTGGTTTGGGTGGGGTCGTAAACTGTAGTTAAACTTAAATCTGTAAACCAGAGCAAGTCATATGGTTCTCAGTGTTTCAAACTGGCAAGTAGGTCATATGGTTCTCAGTGTTTCAAACTGGCAAGTAGGTTTGGAATTTCAAAACAAACCCATAATTTGGAATTTCAAAACAAACTCATAATAAAATTTCAAAACAGTTTTTCAAACCTATAGTGTTCCCAACTTTCAAGTATGGTTGGAATTTCAACATAAACACAACAGTCATGGAATTCCAAAACAGCTTTTCAAATTGGAATTTCAAAACAAATTTATCTGCGATGGAATTTCAAAACAGAAGTATCCACCATTAACTGTTTTCACACCTTCTCAACTTATTTTCACAATTTAGGCCTATGCCAATTTATTGAAATTCCTTAGGCCTATTCCAATTTAGTGACATTCCATGCCTATTACAGAGTCCTTGAGCCTATGCCAATTCAATGAGAAGAGCATTTTGATATCCTATATTATCATGATTTCATATTGGCTTAATATATTTTACTATCAAACTGACTACAATGTTAGCCAAAAAAAAATTAAAATTAAAAAAAATCGTAGGCATTTTTATCAAATACTCTTTCAAGTGTGTTCAATAAACAAAATGTTGGAAACTTTGGTTTGTCGTATACGGTTAAAAGAAAATTATAACCATTTTGTTAAATAATTAAATTTTGATTTAAAATACATTTTAATATTTAATTTGTTTTTAAAAAATATTATTAATTTATATGTAGATTATAATCGTAATTTTACCTATTAAATTTTCACATTTCAAAGATTAATATAAAGTAGAGTAATTTGGTAGGCAAAGAAGAAACAATTGGATTAAGTTTTATCTTCTTTACCATGGCCAATTGAAAATGGACGATATTTATATAAAAAATACATAAATAAAAGAAGTCAAGGTTCACAAAATTAGGGGAAGTCTTGGAATCCACAAAGAAAAAGACTATTTTTGAGTTTTCACAAAAAAACAATGGGGAAGTCTTCCAATATAGAGGAAATAGACTATTTTTGACTTTTCACTATAAAAAAAAATGGAAGAAAGAGGATATGACAAAAAATAGATAAAAGAAGTCAAGGTTCACAGAGTTAAGGGGAAGTCTTGGAATCTAGAAGAAAAAGACTATTTTTGAGTTTTCACAAAAACAATGGGGAAGTCTTGGAATATAGAAGAAAGACACTGTTTTTGAGTTTTCACAAAAATAAAACTGAAGAAAGAGGATATGACGATTTTAGTCTCCGTGAAAAAAATAAAATACAAAGAATAAGATAATAACAAGGATTTAGTGTGGAATTTTATCTTTAAAATTTACTATGATATAGCTAAGGGAATAATGAATGTAATGTGATCATAATCATGAAATAGGTTTATTTAATACTTGGGTAAAAATATGTTCACTATATAATGAAGGAGAAATAATATAATAATAAATAGTAGTTAGCACAAACCCTTTGGAATAATATTGAAAATGTATAAATACTTATTGTACATGAGTTTTTAGAGCATGGGTATATAGGGTACTTGATATGAATATCTATTGCATTTGAAAATTTGCTTGAATTTAAGAAAAACAATAAATTTAGAGTAATAATAAAATATTTCAAAAATTCTATAAACATATACAAATAAAGTAAATTTTAAAAAATTAAAATAAAATATAATTGAGTAATGTCATAACTTAAGATAATTTATCCTTTTAAATCTTTAGTAATGATCATATGTTTAATCCTTTTAAATTTTCTCACATCCCTATATTTATGTTCAAATACACATAAATTGGGTTTATGTGACATTAAATTGATCATCTACTATGGATGACTATATATAATTTATACTTTGTATCATGACATCTTTTGTAAATTTGGCCTACAACTCCATCCTATTTCATCAATTTGTTAAGTTACACAATAATCATTGTTAAGTGTCAGCATCCATTATTGCTCTCAAAAGTAGTTAGTACGTGGTTGTCTCTACCCTTTTTTTTTTATTGTGGTAATTGCTTATTTCTCATGTGAATGAATTGGTTGTTTTAACTAATATCAAACTTTTCATTTAAAATATTTTGGGTTTAATATTGTGTATGATCCTAAATTGCTATATCAATTTATTAAAATAAGGTGAGCTAGCTATAAACATTTAAGACATGAATTAAATTTGTTTAATATTTTAATGACGAGATAAAAAAAATCCATATTTGCTCACATAAGGACACTATTAGCGTATATTTTGAGTGTGAAAAAATATAAATAGCTAGAAAGGATAAGCCCTCTTAATACGTACAATCTTGAAATTTTCAAAAATGATATGATTGATATATTCAATTAGTAAAGATCTTATAAAAGCTCCCTACTTTCCATGAAGCTTCTGTTATCACCTCGATTGAACCTCAGGCTAAAGAAAGGCAATGCCAGGGTAACCACAAACCATGCTTAGCCAAGTAGCTATCCCTACTAGACTAGGAGAGGGCTCTCTCCATAAGGATTTCCGCCAAGATGATTGGATCAGGAAAAGGATATTAGGCTAGGTATAATAGCACAAGGTTTGATTTGATTTTGATATGGTTTTGCCAGATCAGGAGGAGCTAGATAGTTAGGGCTACGGAATTAGGTCAAAATTGCAGGGTGTTCAATGGGGCAAGGCAAGCATAAGGTTTTGCACTCTAGGGCTTGATGGGTGAGGTGTTTTAAGACTGGTGAAGCTAGGAAAAGCATGTGATTACTATGGATCCTTCATAAACTGTAGAAAACATAAAATGGTGAATATTTTCCTAAAGCAGAGTAGTGATGATATGGATTCTGCCAATCAACTTGAAAGCATTCACTCAGAAGCAATGAAATGATTAATGAGATATGCAAAATATTTATCATATGATCACAAGAGAAGAAACTAAAATAAACTTCATACCACATGGATGCCAAAGAAATCGCTGCAATTTTTATTAATCTCCTGCTAAATTGCTACAAAATGATGTACAATCAAGGAATAAGCATCCAACTGAGTCCAACCCTTGACAATGAGAAATAAGAAGAAGATATAGGCATTGTTTCAACCTCCTCCCATCCTTAGGGGTTGAATCTCTAATATGAGGAGCTAATCTAACCAATACTGAACAAGAAACTGGAATTTAGGCATCCTAACAACTTGCCTCTAAAAGTGAGGAAACTGATTCATTTGTGCTCAAATTAAATTTTAATCTAATGAATCTACCCTCTATTACTAATTATCCATTATATTTACAAGCCAAGTCATCATTTACAATAGTAAAACATCCTCCATGAGAGAAAGTCCCTGAACACAGTCAAAACTGAGAAAAATGGCCATCTTTGTCCAAAATTTGTCCTACGCGTAGCGCCACTTGTCCAACACGCAACACCACTTTCAAGCCCCTTTTGGAGGCCTTCCCAGCATCCAAAATAGCTCATGATAGCTCATTGGAAAGATATTCAAGTCTACTTTCCAAAACACATAGAATTTTTTCATTTGAAGCTCACTTGACCCCTCAAAATTGGATTCTCCCAAGACTGCTTTTGTGCGTCCAAAAAGTGGCAGAAAGGTCATTTTTAGGGTGTTTTTTAACTTTTTGGTGGACCAGTTCTACGCCAAAAACTTAGCAAATCCATAGGGTGCATGTACTCATCGCTCTGAATCCAAAACTGCAAGCCATTTTTCCATTGGGTGCCCCTAGGAAAAGTGCAGCGCCAATGGCACTGCCCGTTGAGCAAGATTTTCTATGTGTGGAATTTCCAAAATTTGCAAAAGACAAAATCTCCTCCAAACTTGACCAAAATTGGTGAGCGGCACCATCATCAAGTATACTGATGAGCCAAGGAAGCTTCAGCAAGCAAGATAAGCTTATCCTCCTCTTTTTTGCCTTTTAGAGCCCGCCTTAGCCTACCTTTCATCTTTTGACCCTCATGTTGCAAATTTTATTTCGGGTCTTGTAGTGGTAGGTCATGTGCCTGATAATCTGGTTGTCCCTATTGGCCTTCCGCAACAGCTTCTCCAAGTTCAAATTGACTCTTTCAAGCCAAATCTCCCTATCACCCTCAATTTCCCTCTCAATGGGAGTCAAAGTGACAAGTGCCTCTTCCTCTTGCATAGTTGATTTACCCTTGTCACCTTGCCTCTTTATCTTGAGAAGTTCCAGCTCCATGACGACCTGCTTATCACTCAGTTTTTTGTTCTCTTGTTCTAGATATGTGATGACATACTTGGCTCTCTCCAAATTGTCCATCAATGCTTGGAATTGAGCCTCTTTTTCCTATATGATGATGTCCTTTAGTGTTGTTTCATCCTAAGCCTCTAAGTCAATTGTCTCTATGCCATGGTGAATATAATGATGTTCTAGCTCATCATGCTCTGTCAAATAAAAGTCTCTTTCTTCCTCCTCATCATCAAGATCTTCCACCTACATCTTTTCTTTCCCTTGGTGCAGTTGTTGCGCTTGTTCCTGCTGTGTTGACGAAGAAGGCAAAGCCCCTTCCACATCCTGTGGAGCAAGCATTTGCCTATGAGTTGATGAAGAAGGCAAGCTCCCTTCCACATTATATGGAGAGAAAAGTTTCCTATCAGCTGCAAACAGTATTCTTGTGCCCCTCTGGTATGTCATGTAGGTCTCGGGCACCTCAGTAACTCTAGTCTCTTTGGCATTCTCATTTGTCTTTACCTGAGCACTGCTAGAAGGTCCTGCTGATTCTTGAGACACTGGTGGAGGAATTTGAGGATGCTTGAAGATGTCATGAGCAATGAATGTCTCCCAAGAGATGTTGAGGTCGCTACTCATTTGTTGAGGGTATGACTTCTTTTGAACAATGTGGGCCATCTTTTCAATATTCGTGAACAAGAAATAAGGGAGGCTTAACATCCCCACCCTGGTAAAATGCATGAGAAGCCTTATGTGATAGGTGTATAGTCTGGAGAATCTGCCCTCACAAGTGAAATATTTCATGATGATTTTTATCATGGGGGCATATTGGTCTTCAAAAAACCTAAAAGGAAAAAGCCTTTTTGCTTCATTTATGTACCTTGGTTTGATGTAAGGCTCATGATAGTGTTCATCAAGGTCTTGTGCCTTGTACCGCTTCTCCCCTACATTTGGAATCCTGGTTTCATCCGCAATAATGGAGGGTGAGATTGTGAATGTCATCACAGCAAGAGTCACCCTGTTGTCCCAAACATTGGCTCCAAAGAACTTGGTGAGCTCAGGATGGTGTTGAACTCTCTCCACTTGCTCATAGAACTCATAGCACCCTAGATGCCTGAAACAAGTGACAACCAACTGAGAGGCCTACAATTCTCTGAGGTTTGATGGCTCTTCCCTGATAATTCTGCCTCCCTTGTTATGGTTTTCTCTGATGTCGAGGTCTATCTGTCAAACTGTCACTGTCAGTGTTTTCCTCCTTCTCATAGTCTTTGTCTTCTCTGTTCATGTTTACAAATTTTGAGGCTATGCACTCCTAGAAAATGGATGAAGGGAGTGAGCAAGAGTGATTAGGAATAAGGTAATGGGAGATGACCTTGTGAGCTATTTGGTGGGCTAGGAAATGAATGGGAGGGTATGAATCATGAAAATGAGGGAGAGGGGCTTGGGTCCTTTTTTGAAGTATAGCTTGTGGGATGAAGAATGAAGGGGTATAAAATGTTATGGAGTGATATAGGGGAGGGGTTCAGGGCTTTAGTGATAGGTGATGGGAGAAATATTAGGGGTTAGGGTTTCTAGAGTGTAATTGAGGAAGAATCTAGGGTTTCACTTTTGCCAATGTAAATTACCTTAAAACACTTTAATTACAAATCAATGATGAGGTATATATAGTTAGGACACTTACTTGCTTGAGGGATGAGAGGATGATTTTGGACATTTTTAGGACGTTGGAGGTTCCTTCGGCCCTTGCTGCTCAATGCGAAGTGCCTGCTACAGGTGTGCAGTGCCCTCCTAAATGCGCAACACAGTATTATTTTACATTATTTAAATTTCCCTATGCGCAATGCTCGACCTGTATATGCAATGCTCCAACCTGAATGCACAGAGAGACCTCCACTACCTCAAACACGCAACAACAACCTCCAGAGGTGCAACACCACTTCCCCTTGGCCCAAAACTCACTCAACTTCTCCTCTTTTCTTCACCTTTTGACTCCTCCTTTGCCAAATGAGAATGATGAGTTTGAAAATGTAATGTGACACCTTATATAGGAGTAGATTTTGATTTTTCACTATAAAAACGCACTTTCTAATGTTTCTTGACCTTTTTTAGATCTCTGTTTTAATGCCTTTTCTTCATTGTTCCTTTTCAGGTGGATGATGCTCAATTTGAACTGATTTTTGCAGTGGTTTTTTCTCTTGTAGCAAGGAGAGATGCACTGGTGCAACAGGGATCATTTATTACAGAAAGTGACTTAAATTACATAAAAAATATAAATTACCTCAAAATACTTTGTTTTCACCTCAAAAACATGTTTTTTGAGGTGAAAATTATATTAGTTAAAAAGATAATTGTACAATGACTATGACTTACTAGCAATCATTGTTGATTTATTTATCATCCTCATCCTCTTGCTGCCCTTTATTTACACCTTTAAATCATTCCTTTGACCTTGGAAATGAAACCCTAAGACCTAATGAAAACATGATTGAATACAACTTGAAGATGGGTCAACAAGTGTACTTTATGAGGGAGAAATTAGATTTTCTAAGGAGAATACAACCATCAGTGGATCAGATTTGACATGACCTAATTCAATGATGTAAAAAGTTCAGTATGGAACCCCTAAAATGAAAATGCAAAGGACAAATTTGATCCTTGATGGAAGTATGCAGATACTGACACTAATAGCTTCTAAAAGCTCCTAAATAAGGAGTTTTAACAAACATGCAAAAAAAGGGAGTGCTCAAATCAAGCTCCCATAAAGATCTTGAAAAATTCCCAATCTCCCTAAGAAAAGCTCCTAAATAAGGAGATTTTACAAACTTGCAAAAAAAGGGGTGCTCAAATCAAGCTCCCATAAAGGCATTGAAAAATTCCCAATCTCCCTAAGAAACTCCTCACGAAAGGGAACATTTCTAACAAGCTAAGGCTCGCAAGAGTGAGGATACTTCAAGTACAAGCTCCTCAACTTGTAGGAGTAGTAACCATAATATTATGATAAATACATATCAATATTGTTGTATGGGATAATTGAGTGTTGATTCTTGTATAAACATGGATAGGAGTGATTCCTCCCATAAAGAGTAGTTGATGGTGTCAATCCAGTTTGAGGGTTCTCTATATTCTTGTGTTGTTTATAAAGAGTGCATTTGATATGTATGAAATTAATGATTTATTTTGTAGTCTTTACATATCAATGTTCATTATAAGTCGGATCAAAGTTATTTCTTACACAAAAAGATGTATATGTTTGTTATTTTTTGAAGGAAAAAAGAGGATAACAACATTCATTATGATTTTTCAAACTTTATGTGCAGAATTTGAAGAAACCAACTATAAATATAAGTTCCACTAAAAAACAAACATTATATATTTAGTTAAGCATGCACATAGTTTTCATATTATATATCTTTTGATAGTGTCTATATTCTCGTCAAACTAGTAGCAATAAATGCAAAAGTGAATGTGGTATTTCGTAATTGTTGTCATAATATCCAATTAGAGAGTTATTGGAAAGGTTGTTATAATATTACATCATCACCTCTAGCCCTAGATACACAAAGAATAATATTGAAAATTAAGTTAATTCTTCAAAAACATAGTTTTATTTTTGGAAAGATGTATGTTATAGGGAGATCTAATGGACTTAATATTGAAGAATATACAAAATGGACGAAATTAAAATATCTAATAAGTTGGAAAGTGAATATTATCATTCATTTAAGGGATAAATAATCTATATGGTATGACTCACATTTATCACTAGAAATAATTAAAATTCCATATGGAGAATATGAAATAATATAGTTAGATAGATAATTTTATAGCACTATGAAGGGTAGAAAGAGCACTAATTTGTCAATTTTCCATTAAATGACATGTTTGTCCATGCAAATTTTTGCACATCTCAGGAGATATGTGTGCGTTCACGTACCATA